>JAQIWJ010001147.1:0-13060 GCA_034695185.1 Discolaimus major
CCTGGTTAGTACTTGGATGGGAGACCGCCTGGGAACACCAGGTGTCGTACTCATTTTTCCCAAAAATTTTAAAATCTTCTGCATTAGAATGTGCAGGGATTTTCTGTTGTTTTTTTGCACAAGATAATTGGCTATGCTTTTGTATACGTATGCCATGGCTTCCTGATTTCAGAAGTATGCAAAAATTCAAGTGCCTTTCATTTTTCTATATTTCCAATGCCTGCAGAATTCTCAGCAATCGATCTCATTTCCATTTGACCACACCTGGGGCGGAGCTAGGTGTGTCTTCCGACCAATCAGAAAGGACCGGCGGAAGCGGTTACAGTAACCCACCACATCAATACATTTGCTGACTGGGAATTTTCATGGAAAAATCAATAATATTAAAATCATGAAATTCTTGATATAAACATTGCCTTGAGATTAGGAATATTCGGCATGCCATATCGAATATCATATTTTATGTGTATTTATACAGCCATTATTTCCATGAAAATTGGCTGTTTTTCGGTTACGGTACGAAAAATAAGGGGCCCATTTAATCATAAAAATTGTCACGCTATCAATAATGTACAATTCCGGCAATTATACATGTTTTTCGAAAATTGCATGACATTTATCACGAAGGGGTGTCCTTTCGTCAAGAAATGCTCACCCGCGGTGTGAAATTTTATCCATTTCCTATATATATACCTGGATATGTATTTCTCTCAATTGGCTACTGATACATTTTCTTCTCCTCGACTTCCCGTTGTTGGAGAACATGAAAATGAGCTTTCTTGTGACATCGCCTCGAGGAGGGGTCGGTCTCCGGGTGGTCCTTCTGGAACACCTGCCGAAGTGCACGAATGGGAATTTTCTGCCAGCCCGGGCTATTTTCAGTTGACGGCTCTACCTACAACTGTCGAAGTTTGTGGAAAAGATCGATTGCGTTTAGGTTAGGTTTCGAATGACATCCCCTCCCCCCCCCCAGTAGTCACTTTTTGATTGACGTATATCTCGTAAACTATTCGAGTGCAAAACGATGCGTTTCGAAAAGTACTTCTAACATTCTACGTCTTGTCAAAAATTTGAAAAATGGCCTTGTTTTTCACCCATTTATCCTTCGAATAACCGTCTCTTAAGGCGGCTTCGTTCAATGCTCCGTATATTTATGTTCTCCACTTCCTACTGGCTGGCTGCTCAAGCATTCCATTTTCGGCATGTCATATTTATGAATAATTATGTTGTCCGTTTTGATTGGTCGGCCTCTCTCGTTTCGAGCCTTATTTTCCGAAGCGGTGCAATTTGAGATGAAGGAACGGAAGCCGTTTTCTGAAATCATGCTTTTGACAAGAAGCACTACTCGAGGAGAGCGAAATATGAAGAACGTCATATGTTGCTGGCATCTCGTTTAGCCAATTTTACGAAGTTGACATAGGTTTTTTGCGAAAAAGCCACTCGAAATGGCTCCTAACATTTGAAGCTGATGATTTCCGCGATACGTTTTGCTCGGGCTGATGATGAGCGTTGAAGACGAGATTTTCTGGAGTGTAAATTCCATATCATCCTATATAGGGCGGGGCTAAAGGGAGGGGAGGATAAATTGAGAAATCCCTTCTTCCACGGGACAAGTACCTCATCCCCCATTTCGGAATAAGCGGATGAGAGAAACGCGTTCACTCTAGCTTGTAATGATCTAGTAAATCGATTCTGCACAAGCGGCACACGACTCGTTCTCCCAACTGCCCGTATAAGGAAACGACAGCTCAGCCTAAGCGCATTTTTAAAGCCTCCCTCCTAAACTCCGGGCTGATACTTTTTTAAAAAGCTACCAATTTAGCCTGTACTGCACGGCGGAGTCTAGTTTTTCAAAGCCTTATTTACGTCTTACTCGGATTTAAAGCCTTAGTCTGCGGATAAAGCGTTTATCCATGCAGGATTTATGCACGTTCAATCGAACGTAACGAATTTAGACGTTCGAAACAAACAAGCCACGCGTGGCTTCTGTTTGAAACCCCCGGGGGAGTGCAATTTACTAGCTAAATATGGACTCGGAGAATCCTCCCTGAGCCGAGCTCTTAATTAATCAAGACCCGTATTCAAACCGACTCTCTTTTTCCGCTAGAACACCAGTGGCCATGGAAATGTCGAAATCGATACTCGTCTTGATCATTTTGATTTGGATTTACGCCCAGGCTATGCCGCAGCAATCGTCCACCGTATTAGCTTCGATGAGAAGAAGCCTGTACAGTAATCTCACGTGCCCGTCGAATTGTACGTGCAAATCAATCTGGCGTCCTCCGAACGAGGATTTCGCATTAGAGATAATCCCCGCGCAAATGGTGGATTGCGATCGAATATCCGCGGATTACGTGAAAGATCTCTTCACCTTCATCCCGGAAGGCGTAACGTCGTTCACGTTGAGGCGTTCGGGATTAAGCAGTTTAATGGATCTATGTTGTATGGATAATCTGGAATCGTTGGATTTATCCTTCAATCTAATCTCCGATCTCATCGTGTACGTGGAATTCGAGAAATTGACCTGGTTGAATTTACGAAGCAACGCGTTGCGTATATTGAGGAAAGACGAATTCATCAGTTTCCCCAATGTGGAAACGTTGAATTTGGATTCGAACGAGATCCAAATCGTGGATCAAGAATCGTTTCGATTAATGAGATTACGCGAATTAGATTTGAGTCGAAATCAGATCGCCTACATAAACGAACGCGTATTCAGGTACGCGTCGAATTTGGAACTTTTAAATTTAGCGGGAAATCGATTGACCGGCGTGCACGCGAGGAATTTCTACTTTTCCCGCGCATTGCGCAATTTGGATTTGAGTAATAACCAACTCGCGCACGTGGACGAATTCGGTTTCGATCCGTTGTATCGATTGGAAGATCTGAATTTATCCTTCAACAATTTCACGCGCGTAAATTCGGCGGTTTTTCAAAAGCTGACCGCCTTGAAAACGTTGACGCTGGATTCGAATCCGCTGGTCATTTTGGAGAACGCGTCGTTTCACGGGATCCCGGCCTTGGAAAGTTTGCGCCTGGATCGAATGCACGAATTGACCATGATTCTGGACGGCGCGTTCGACGATTTACCGAATTTAAAACGATTATCCATTTGCAGTTGTAAAAAGCTACAATACATCTCGCCCAATGCGTTCAAAAATTTGAATTCCCTAACGGAATTATATTTGACGAATAACGCGTTGATCTTTATTCCCGCGCCCGTCATTTTGATGTCGTCGTTAGAAAAATGCCATTATGCCGGGAATCCGTTGAATTGCGAATGCATGCGCAGCGTAATAATATCCGCGATCGGTGATCGGAAAAAATCGATGTTCACTAGCGTATTGGATTCGGCGTGTCAACAACCATCGGTCAACGGTGACCAAATGGGCGGAAAATGCATTCCTACCGTAGTGCCGATTTGGAATACGAATTTAACCAAACCGATCGGATCATCCATTTCCTTGTATTGCGCGTCCGTACATGATTCCGACGAATTCGTACCCGTCTGGACATTACCCGATGGTCGAACGGTGACCATCGGTCAACACCATAGATTCTACGTCGACCACGAGCGATTGTATATCTCGTTTTTACTCCAAGACGACGCCGGACGATATTCGTGTTCGTTGAGTCGATCCGGGAACGAATCTATAGATTCGATCGGAAATATCCGATACGTCGATTTGTACGTGGATACCGTCACGTCGGTCATTTTTCCGATCGACGTGTCCGCCTATTACGTGACGTTGACCTGGAGTCAAGCGCCGTCGAAAATGGACGCGCATAAAAGCCTACCTACAGTAAGCCAATTACAACCGTTACGTCATCATCGGCCGTCCCCGTCGTCGCCTCCGGCCGGCGATTGTCGATTAATATTCAAAAGCGAATTGGAGGACGAATTCGTACATATCGAATTACCCGCCCTCTGGGAGCGGTATACGGTGAATCGATTGCGTCCCGAGACGAATTACAGTTTCTGCTTGGTCTACGCTCGAGACGACGTGGCCTTGTACAAATACTGTACGTATATTCGTACGGAAAAGGCCTACGTCCATTTCGGCGTCTCGTTGAATTACAGTTTGATCGCGTTGCTGGCCATCTCGATCAGTTTGATTTGCGGATTATGCATCGCGCGATGCGTGCATAAACGATTGCATATTTGGCAAGAAGAGAAATATCGAGGACGAATGCAAGAGAGCATGTCCGCGCAAGGGTTCTTGTCCAGTTTCGAATCGTTGACCAGTCACGGATCGTTGGCTTCGGCCGCGGCCAGCGCCATCACGTACGAGAATCGTGGCGCATTGGATACGGTATCCCGAATCGAGGAATCGGAAGGTACGGCTTTGAACGAATTCGGACATCCGACGATCTCGTCGTCGGGGGCAAAAATCTCGTGCAGAAAGCATTCGAATATCGGTCAGATGATGGCCAAACAATCGACCGTTGTGGTGGCCGAAATGCACGCTTCCACGTGACGCAATCGACCAAAGATGAATTTAAATTTTTGAATATTGTCACATGATATATATATGCGTTATCAAAAAATTGAGCATACATTACATAAAGGCAGTCATATTGCGCAATTTGCATCTATGGTCCGCGCATTTTTGAATAATTCATCACTAAATCCTCAGGAACGAATCTTCGCATTCAATTGCTGTCGACGTTGCAAAACGAGATCCAAATCCGACCGCCTCTTTTGTAATTGATCAAACCTCGTCGTGATGTTTCGATGAGCATTCGTTATGGCCATGGTGTCGTAGTTCTGAAAAACGACTTTTCAGTGCAGATCCAGAATGAAACTCTGGATTGGGATACTGTAGCAGCTACAGTATGACTCCCTGGAGTCATTTCTTACCAATTTCTTCACGATTTCCGAATGATCATCTCGGATCGATTTCAATACATCCGCCGCCGCGTTTTTCTTCAATATCGTCTCGTATGCCATTGGTAGAAACGATGCCACCGCCCTGAAAATGGGAAATTGATAGCCTACGCAATCAGCTAAGATTCTAATTACCTTTGGTTTTCTGGCTTCGCGTACAAATGAACGCCCGGAATGATTGGCATGCGAATATCCAATTCGATCGTCTTGGACGCTTTCTCCAACGTAAACAAGGATGATTTGAGTTTGACCAGATCGTCGTGACGTTTCTCTGAAAAAGAGAAAGCGTGATTTTCACGAATGGAAACTCGATCGAACAACTTACTCAATACGGTAGGATCGATGTATTTCTTCAATTCGTCATCGTGTTCTTTGCATTTCCGTTTGTATTCTTCCTGAAAAAAAGACGCATTGAACATTGATCAATCAATTGTGCACAAATTGCGCAATCTCCCAATTGAGCAATCTCCCAACGACTTGTGCAACCTAATCGCGCAATCTAGCAAATTGCATACCTCTAATTCTTCATCCAATTTCTTCAATCGATTCTCCAATTCGTCCTGCTTCTTTCGCACGACCGATCGTTGTTTTTCAATCAGCTCGTCCATATTGCACCGATTTCCGAAACCGATCTTGATTTCCCTAAAATTCGCATCCGATTATGATCAATTCACAAATCACTGATAAGATATATCATGATAAACATACTCAGCAAATACTCGAGACCGATTTACAGCTACTTTTACGTCAAAATTACAAGGCACACGGTGATCAATAATAGACATGGTCCAATCTCATACATATATGGAAATACGAATCGAGAAAAAACAGAAGCACAGCCAACAAAAAGATACAAGCAATTTGCACCATAAAAATCGAGAGAGAGAGAGAACAGAATGATTTGCGTATAAGGGATCCAAGAAATGGCAGTACATGGGAAACATCAAAAAGCTTGCCAGTCAATCTCAACTGGTCATTTAGATCAGATCATCAATCTAGTAAACTCAAAAACAAACTTTACCGCAATCGGGGCTAATGGAAAATTTCGAAAGCTACCATCGATGAATCCGTATTCACACCGCGAATTGAATCATCTTCGCCTTCGTGATCGTTTTGGACTTTGATACGGTGGAGGTGGACTGCCCAGTTGCTCGACCGATGGCGTTCTCCAATTGTTGCTTCCGCTGAAATAAGGCAGACTTAGTATTGATCACATCGGGTGATCAGGCTAAATCTAAACATGCATATGCAGTGTGCATGCATAGCAATCCTACGCAAGCGATGCCATGCAAATTACATGCACCTATGCCAAGAATCAGGCCAGAACCCACCTATTATTTGCCCTCGATTTCGGCTGAGCCGCTGATCCGTTGATACGGCTGTAATGATCGTAGCAATCCGTCGTGAACGCCGTCACCCGACCGTGTCTACGTCCACTATGATCCGACGCACTACAATACGAGAAAGCAAACCTCAAATCTCATGGATCAAGAAAGAATATTTATGCTTTCTATGCTTGCATAAACTAAACTAAAGCCTTGCTCGCATGCTTTTCTACCAGCATCCAATAAAGAAAGCTCCTGCAGACGTACCCGTCACACAGAAATGGTACTAATTCGGGCACGCCACTGCAAAAATGAGCGAGAAGAGAATCAGCTCATGCGCTGTCATTCTTCTCATTTTTCTTATCCTGTCATTTGCAATACTATTCTCTGCTATCGAACAATGCAATCCGCTTACCAGCTATGCGCCACGTAAGCGTCGGTATTCGTATATAAATCTCTCAAAACGGTCGCCAAAATAACCGCCAATATGCACAGTAGTAAGAAGACGCCGACGCTGGCCCAAAACGCATTCTGAAAAACCCCAGAGTTCTTGTATTAAAATATACTGATTCAAAGTTCAGTGAACTTACGAACGGTTGCAGAGCATGACCGCAAGCTGATACGACCACTGAATTCGCCGCTTTGGCCAGCGGTTCGCAACTGCTCACGTCCGTTTCCAGCTGAAAAAATAGAGTTGCTGTGCATCATTTCTAGACTTCCCAATTAGCCCCTTACCTGCGTTGTGATATGCTGCAAATACTGATCCACGAATGCTTGCACCGTTTTCACCACGTCAGCCGCCACCGCGCGTGCGTAGCCGGTCAAATTCGTTGCTAATAATCCTTGGGCATTCTTGGCGATTAATACCCAATTCGGAACGTCCTTCGTCAATTGAGGTATTTGGTCGTTGAGCGCGGTTAAATTCTCGGCCACGGATCGGAGACGACGTCGAATAGATTCGGCCGAATCTTTCATTTGTTCTAATTCAGGCACGACTGTTCGTAAGACGCGTTGTAGTTCGTCGTTTTGATCAGACGCCGATGCGGCCGGTTTCACTTTCTTCAGCGTATTGATCTTCTCCGATACGTCCAATACGGCGGTTGCATTGACGAAAAGCTGAAACGGGGTCGTCAGCTGATTGGAAAAAGCTAGTCAGAATCATTCGTACCTCGTCGATAACGCGAGCCGGTAGCGGGGCGATTTGATGACGTTCAATTTCCGCAAGTGTTGCTTCGGCTTCGGGCGGGATTAAACGCGACCACGACGTTTCCAATTCCACATCTTGCAATTGTTGAACGTAGCTGTCCAATTGACGAAAAGCCTGCAAAAAAACGCGGTCCATTAGCTCGACACTCGAAATCAGGCCAAATGACGCTCACCTCTGAACGGACTTCTCTGATATTCGTGAGCCTGTACTTTCGATCGAAACCCAATATATGGTACAACGTCTTATTTTCTGAGCAGCCGCTGAAATAGGAGTTCTTTTAAGGCCTGGATGCGAACTATCCAAGACAAGAGATACCTGATAAGCTTCGAGATACCATCATCGCCAAGAATTTCTCGTAATTCCGGATTTCCGCCACTCTTGGAAATGCGATCGGCCATCATATTGGAATATCGCCTCACAATCTAAAAAAAGACTTCATTAATGAAGGTGTTCAAATTTGCAAATTTCACGTACGTTCATAAACCCAGATTGTGATGATGGCTGCTTGAGCGATTTGCAGACGATCAATTGACTATTGCCACCAGCGAAAAATAAGGCGATGATGACCACCATGAATACGAATGTGAATAGAACGCCGAGAATGATTCCTCTGGAACAAGCATTTTTGAATAATCACTTCAAATGAAGATAAATCACGCTTACCCCAAATACAATTTCCCGCCTCTCGGCCAAATGCAGCAATCGTCGTCGTAGTAATTGGGCCGACGTCCGCATACGCCGAAGAATAATCCCAAACCGAAACAAATCACCACGACGCCGAGAATACCACTGATTACATGTGCACCGATCCACCTGCACAAAAAAATCGATTAGCATTGCATTTGGCATGCTTATAAAAGTCCAATTACCTGTAGTATTCAAATGTCTCCGCGTCGCTTTCGTAAGTGTCCACAACCGCTTTCGCATGACTGACGTCGATCTGAAATTAATCCGATTAGATCCTGGCATGAAGCGAATTAAGTTTCTCTCATACCCTTTGAAGTCGTCGAGAAATATTCGTAGCCACCGCGATCAAATCGTTGCCAAGGTCGTTCATCCGTTCCGCCACAGCTGAATGGGAAAATGGATGTAATTTTGATAAACAGAACTAATATGAAGTTTACCTTGCTTATCCGAAATCACCTTCTCGTGAAACCGCAATTTGAGCGTCTCGAATTGTGACCGAGGCTGAAAGAACTGCGCATTAGCTTATGCATTCTCCGCAATGCTAGATCTTACCTGTTGTAAAAGCGACGATAAATTGTACGACGCCAAACGCCGCAATTGATCTTTGACGGACGTGAACGACGTTTCCTGAAAGAACATGCGTTACATTCCAGAATCACGAAAAAAACCATACTTCATACCTCGTCCAAAGTTTCGGGTAAATCCTTATACGAATCCAGGACGGCCATGGCCGCCTCGCAATCACGACGTTGATCCGAAGCAGCATCGAAATCATTACTCAGACACGCTTGAAGTTCGGTGAATGCCCAGTCGCGTAATCGTGTCAAATTCGTGCGTAGACGTAAAGCATCTTGTCGAATGGAACCAATCGAATTCTCGATATCGGTCAGATTCTTGGTGATGGCCATTGCACCTGCAAAGAGCGATGATCAGTGCGCGCTTGACACGGGCCAATCGAGAACACTTACGATCAGCAATTGAAGCCAGATGATCCAAGGATATTGCACCAGTCACCTGTTTGACTCGTTCGATGACGACGTGCGACGACGCTGAAATACAACGATTGGATTATTGACACGAAAACATGATTTTGAACAATTCTTTACCGTCTAATGTCCCCAGAATGGTGCCGTTCAACATTCGAAAATCTTGAACTAGCAGTTTTTGAATACGCTGAAAAGAAAGGGCCCCCTGTTAATACTGCACCATAGTTCAGCAATAATTAGCAAGGTCAAGAATTCTTGACCGAGCAAACATAACCTTGCAATTCCTACAATGCTAGCCCTATTTTTTGAGCCTCGACTATATTGAATTTTCGAGACGTCTTTTCAATCGCGTGTATTGAAATTTTCTAACAGCCTCTTCCTACACGCACATCTCATCTTCAACCGAAATCGCACTCGAGAAATTTTCAAGTATTTACCTGATCCGTGTCATCCCTGTACAACGCAACGTCGTCCACGCTCGTTCGTAAATTATTCGGCAAATCCGTCACCGCCGCATGAACATAATGATTGGTAATGTACGAGCAAGCCACGGCGAATCTGAAATAACGGTTTGTTTTAGTTTTGCATACAAAAGAAAATCGTGCATTTTGTGCTCGGCTTCCCATAGGGAAGTAATCTCGAACACACGGTGCGCCTGGAGTGCTCAATTGTCGAGACACTTGGCTTGGCAACGAGCCATACGCGCACCCTGCATGATAAATCAATCCAGGGGTAAAAGTTATGACCAACTTTTCACTTACGTCATAAGTACGGTCAACGCGGCCAATAGAATATTCGCGGCGTGTCGTTTACACGAGTCCCGTTTCTTGTCCGTTTTCTCGTTCACCGAACTTGGCCAACAACAACGACAGCAAGCGTAGATCAAATAGCAAAGCGTAAATATGGCCGCCAACAGGAAGCAAATGCCGGCCGCGATAATGAATCCTTGTTGATATCGGATCCACTGAAAAGAGAAATCCTCGTCAACACACGCCTCGACTCGACTCGACACGATGTTCGCGCATGGGAAATTAGTATCCATCAAAAGCTTACTTGAGCATGGTTACGTTGAAATGCAAGCAAAACGTTACGGACGCTTTGTAAATCCTCGTCGCTGAATAAATCTGAAATTAAGCGACTATAGAAAATTGGCACAAAATCACTGAACAAAATATACTTACAATCCGGAAACGGATCGGGTTGCAATCGATCCAAGAACCAATTCGTGGCTTGGTATAACATCCACATGCCTCGGTCGTCGAAATCTAACGCCAATTCGCTACGATATGGATGAATTTGAAGATATGGATCGAATTTGAGCGAAGGTAATTCCGTATGCGGAGCCGGACGAAATGCGATTACTGGAGCATCGTTGGATAATCTGGAATCGTTGTTCGGACGATCGATAGCGGTGATATTGCTGGATAATGACGAATTGAATGGTCCAAGCTCGTTTTGCTGCAATCCCAACGTTGACCAACGGTCTTCTCCACTTCGATCTGATGCCGGCGTTGATGATGGCGTCTCGATAATGGAAATATTCACAGTAGAATTCCCATCCTTGGCATCCGACGACAAAGTCTGATCATAATCCGCACTAGCACCAATCGAGACCAACGTGAATAATCCCAGCAGTAATGGAAATGAATAATTTCTGACGGTCCACGAATGTCCTCTCATTTCGACGTTCCCAAATCGACAACGGGGAACTTCAGATGATAGGCATCAGTTCCGCGTAAACTGATAAGACCAAAATCCAGCACTGCCGCGTCGACCGGTCGCTAAGCACAGCCTGGTAATCAAGGCACCATTGGAATTCCGGAACCAAAGCGGATGTAGGAGATAATAAACGGCGGCGAAACGGATGATCGTATTGGAGATAGGATTTTTCAAACCACTAATCTCCTTTCGCGCCGTTCGTCGGAATACTGAAACGCCTGAAAGAGAATGATGCCTTTGAGAGATGCAATAATTCCTTTTCATCTACTCTACTAGCACTAGGTACATTCGGGGAGGAAAATGCGAGCTGACATTTCCTGCGGGAATGAAGGCGACTCGGCCAAACGGGGTCTCGTTCGGCCTGCATCATCATGAAATCGCTATATAAAAGCGAAAGGTAGCTAATTTTATAAATTTGGCCGCGAGAGATGAAATGGACGTCAAATAACCCGGAGGCGCCTTGTGGTCATATGACTAATATTACCAATGCGTAACACGCTACATAAACGTTCATCAAACTACCGTTTTCGCCCACACCAGAAAGAATATACGATGAACGAACGTTTTCACCGGTCGCACTCATCCGTCCGAGCACGGATAGGTACCGAATGTATACGAGGAATGAATCGAACCAAATCGTATACGGAAATGGTCGGTCCCACCCAACTTCAACGCAGGCAAAATGGGGGAACGAATAAAACTTTGCCCAAGCCAATAGGCAACGTTGAAAAACTTCACAAATTCCCGAAATCTAGGGCGACGATTTCACAAAACTCGCCTACCATCCCTCCTAGCCAACAACTCGTCAACGAGAAGAGGACGAGGATAACTGGGAAAAATATTACACAAAAAGCGTAGAATATTCGGATGAACAAGGCCGAGAAGGGATTTGCTCCTCGACAATATACTCTCCAAAGAAAAAGACTACTGAACTCTTCAGACGCCACTGTATACAGCCGAAAGTGACAGCCGACAATGCATTTTATATGCCCGTTCCACGTCAAATTTCGTCTAGAATTCACCGCAATTGCGGCAGGGCGAATTGCATCGACGAAAACGTAAACAAAATTTCCAAGTCATAACTTCATCAAGAATTTTCACGTATCCAGGCAACAAAATGAGCAATGAAAAAAATGATTCACTGCATTGAGAGAGTATCCTAAATTCATACAGAGGCATTTCGAAAGGCTGCCGAAAAAAGCAGTCCCCCAACAAAAGGGAACCGAATCGTACGAATGAAGAACTTCCTGAGCAAATAGACATGCGCAGTAAAAATGTAAATAAACATGCACCTTGGCACGGCATCGAAAGACGAGATGCCGAAAATAGCAATGAAAGAAGCTTATTTCTAGGCGCATAGCTTAGGAATTACAAATTCCTGTTCAATCTTCGCATGTCAATCAAAAGGCTTTCAACGGTAGCCGTCAAAGTTGATTGAAGCCAATTCAACGCGATTGGGGGGAGGGGGAGGTATTCGGCAGTTGTAAAATT
Organism: Discolaimus major; assembly: GCA_034695185.1. Lineage (NCBI taxonomy): Eukaryota > Metazoa > Nematoda > Enoplea > Dorylaimida > Qudsianematidae > Discolaimus > Discolaimus major. The sequence goes on from JAQIWJ010001147.1 coordinate 12,304, forward strand.
TTCGTCTGAACGAAAGATACAAGCACTACGAACACCTGTTCGAGGTTGACGGCTACGTAACACGAGCGAGGAAAAATATCCTCAATGCCAAACGCGAAATGAATCTTCCATCAATCCTCGAATTTTCCCCGAGACGAGCCAGTACAATTGGCGTCTGGCATTTCCCCAACCCCGTCGTGGTCTAAGAAAACCACGTAAACAACAACAAACGCCTACGATTTCATAACTAAAAATTCTATCTACGTAAAATCCACGGGGATTTTCAATGAAATTGGAGAAAAGAGAAATTCCACCTGCTCAGCTTAGACGCCTGGCTGGCCAGGAGAGATGGACATCTTCGATTTTTCATTTTTCCCCTTTGCAACACCGGGGTCAATACGAGCCGAGCCGAAGATTCAGATTCAGGCTCAAATTTAAGAGGCAAAAATAGCTAGCTAATGAATATGGTATTCCCCGAAATTTATGCCAAGATAAAATTATCTTATCAAGAACAAGCCAGCAAAAATTTAGAAGATTGCCAAATTTTGGCTAATTTCCAACACGGCAAGGGCATAAACGGAATCCATAGACCCATGTCAACAACGCAGACGTCACGATTCATGAGTATAATTCTAATTGGATAATCAGCAACGTGATCGGCTGATCAGAGCGAAATGAAGAAAATCGAAGAATTTAGGGGTTCATGGTTACACTAAGGAATATCTGGTTCGGATTCCAAACGACTTCGCCCCCAGCCGTGCACTTGAAGAACCGGTTT
>JAQIWJ010001148.1:0-13057 GCA_034695185.1 Discolaimus major
CAATCCATCTTGGCCAGTATGTATTCAATCCTTTTTCCTGTACATTTGTCACAGTCTCATCACCCTGGCTGGAATAAAATGTCGACTGATCGGTCATATTCATATTGTTGCAGGGCCAGACGTGTGTCTGCGGGATGTGGAGAATTGTCCAAAAGACAGAAGCTGCCAGGAGTTCAAAAATTGCTGTTTGAGTAAGTGCCACCCAAAGAAGCCCGTTCAATGGTAGCCACACAGAAAAATGCAAGATTACCGATGCAGTATGCCTTTGTTAAGGAAAGTAAGTCATGCTATTTTCAAGTCCTGTTTTCAAATGACCGTACGATCGAATTCATTTTACAGCATATAAGAATGTCCTCGAGTGATCAAAGCGGAATGCTAAAGTGACAGATGATACTGGTGAAAAAATGATGACAAAAAATTATCAGCTATAAAAATCATGAACCTCGTTTATGTCAATGCAAAAACTTGGTCGAAATACCTGCTAGCAAAGCTAGAACCATGAAACAGTTTAAAGCACTGGCTATCAAAGAAAAAATAAAGTCATATTTAGGGCGACAAAAAATATCAGCTGCCCCATTCATCAAGAAAACCACTAAAAGCATTGACCTTCCCTACGGATGAGCCTTTGTCAATAGGAATAATCCAATTTGAGTGGTCAATGTGACTGATCTGATCAAATAACCATGTGTTGATCATTGGCTTTTTTTGACTTTACACTCACCAATATTTCCAGGCATTGCTTTCTGAGCCTTCTGCTATCAGGTTGTACTTTTCAGATGTAAAAGGAATTATTACAATTATTTTGTTTCGCAATAATTTTGCAGGGTTTGTGTTTACCAATCAATTTTCATACATTTTATTTTCTATTAATTGCAATTTTGCGAAATATCTCATAAACCCACAGTCACAAAAAAGCATTCAGATCGGACATCATGCTTAACAGGTTTCCAGCTGACCAGAAATGAAGCATCTGCCAATTTCATGCCTTCTTTCAACAATGCTTTCATCTTATTTCACCTGGCTATTTTTATTACTTCATTTCCTCAATGAATAAGCACTTTATTTAGACTTTCTATTTATATATTCGCCTCCTGCTTGACAACAATCACATGCCCCCACCCCAATTTCAAATATTATGAACAGTCGCCTGGTCTAGGGCCAAACGTTCTGAATTCAATTGCATGCACGCGTATCCTGGTTTTTAGAAGCCCAAAGGTTGTGTTTGGGTGAATGAAATGCATGGTGGGAGAGTCGGTTCGAAAATTGTCCAGTAAACTGGGCTATTTCGAAGCTTGGCCGGACAGAATCGCCTTGTTTATTGTCTACATTCAGTACATAGTCGCTTTCAGGTGGGTGCATTTTCGGACGTCCTCAGCCGTAGTCTAGAATTGAGTGCGTTTGTCGTTTTGCTAGAGTGAGTGAGTACGCATGGATCAATTTTCACTCTGGCCGGGGAGTGCTCTTTATTTGAGTAAATTTTGTTTTGGTCTGGGCTGGGCCCAGTGTGCATTCAGTGTTTACCTGGAGTTGAAATTGGTTTAGTAGTGATTGGCTATTAATGAATCATTCATTTATGATATCTAGCTACATTTTTTTTAAGCAATGCTTGTGAATCACATGATATTGGGCTAAGGATGCAATAGTCTTCCCAGTATGGCTTTGACCACAAAGCTAACCAACCCTAGAATAGAGTCGTCCTAGGTCATTCCTAAACGTCCATTTTTAGGTTCAATTTCTACTTCAAGTTTTCCACATTTCTGGCCTATGTTTTTTCCTATCTCCACCCCGCTCTAATTTTCCCAGCAGTGTAAAACCGACCAAAAATTCTCATAAACACGTGTACACAAACACGTGCATATTCATGAAATTTCGAGAACATTTTCGCATCGAATTAGGCCATCCATGGCGGCTGGTTTTGTGTGATGACCAGTCGTGTAATTAGTTCCAGCATCCACCCACTAGGTAGTGTTCATGACGAATCCGTATAGACAGGGTAGTTAAGAGTCATTTTTAGGTCGACGGAAGTGCCAATCATTGATTTCAATGTATTCATAAAAACCTTGTTGCTCATGTAACCTTGACGTGTTTATGTAGATTTTTCAAATGAGCATTGTGGGGGGGGGGGAAGTTTTGAAATGAGTCAAGCAATGATTTCTCATTTAAAAATCAATTTGTTGTGATGACAAATCAAGCTTTAGAAGCTTGACAAATCGAGGTTCCCGTGAATCATTTCTATCTTTGCAGGGTGTCAACTTGAAGCTTATTACCATCATTCAAAATCATGATTTTGATATTGATTATTTGTGGATTATCGATTTTCAAATCAGGTTTGCCTGCTTGATCGTGTCCGCAATATTGTGCAATGGTCATTTTTCAGTCGATACCCAACAGAGGAATGGTGGCCTGGAATTTTGCATTGCAAAACCGCCAGATTGCGATGTGTATTGCCAATACGGTTACAAGAGAATCGATGGGAATGCATGCACATGCGCATGTTATGATCCATGCCAGGTTTGCAAATTTGCATATGCAAAATGCATGATTAATGATTGCAAAATTTTGCAGGGCAAAATATGTCAATCAAACGAAATATGCATTGCCCAGAGATCAGAGAATTCATTGATCGGAGCATGCAGGAGTGCCATAGGTAAGGGCATCTATCAACTCAAATATTGCAATTGCTGAATTTGCTTGCAACCTTTGCTTATCCTGCTTTTTGTTAGACCAATGCCCATACGGTGTCCCAGTCAATACATGCTTCGTCAGCCCTTGCTTATTGGCTGAATGCAGTATCGATCGAAGCGTCATATGTGTGCCTGATTATTGTGGGAGATGTGCTGCACATTTTTTTGATCGGAATACTGGTCAAGATGTTACGTTGCAGAGGTGTCGCTTGAAAGCTTCTGGTCATGGCAAGTATAATTTTGTTTTATAATTTCGGGTGCGTGGGATTGGAGGGTTTTTGTAAATGGTGATCTGGGATTGATCACTTTGATGTGAAATAATTAGTCTAATCAATGGTTGCTGAGCCACAATTGCACTGATCAGGATATCCTGCTGATAGCCAGTGATCATACTGATATTGCATAATCAATCATATGATCACCGTGATCCTCAGTGAGCTGTGAGGGTGAGAAATTATTAGTGATCAGCTACATATTGATCAATGCTGATCTCAGATATTTCTGTCACATGTCAATCCAGCCGATCATATGGATGTTATTATTTGCAATGGTCAGCACTGGTGTCACGTGTTGACTAGTTTTGATCAGCCACTGATCACGGCTGACATGTCCATGATCACTTGTGATCACATGTGCACATCATCATGAGATCCACCCCAACTATCGATTTTTCAGTCCCATCAATCAAATCAGGCACTTGTCCACAATTGACCGCCGGTTTTTGCCTGAATGAATGCAGCACAGATTCAGACTGCGATGGACCCAAAAAGTGTTGCAGTAATGGGTGTGGTCATCTCTGTGTCGTTGCAGGTACAAATGCGTGCAATTGATGCCTTTTGACTCAACTGATCATGATTTTTTAGCTAATGAGAAACCGGGCACATGTCCTCTGGTGTTATCGCCGGATTCCAATTGCCAGTCGCAATGCCAGTCTGATTCAGATTGCGATGGCTCCAAAAAGTGTTGCAACAATGGCTGCGCTAAGGTGTGCTTGGGGCCACAGGACACGCAGGAGCCCAAGATTCCTCAGGTTCCGCAAGAGGCACCAGCACAAGATGCACCACTGACAGGTGATTTTTGGTTGTTCCCAAGGTGACTGATCGATTACATTGGTCCAACTTTCAGCCTGTACCAGACTAAAATCAGCCATCGAATCATTGGCATCACATGCAGTATTACAAGGGTTCTTACCAAAATGCGATCCTGATGGAAAATTCAGTCGTGTGCAATGCGACAACAAAGTCTGCTGGTGTGTGGATAATCAAGGTCAAGAAATATTTGGCACAAAATCACCACTAAACCGACATCTAAATTGCGACAGTATGTCAGTACCTTTGTTTTTGGATGCTTGCAGCATTCATTTTTTATCGCAGATCCAGCTAAATGTGAATCAATCAATATTTGTAACAGTGATTCATGTCCACATGGGTTTAAAACGGATGATAATGGATGCCCATTACCAAATTGCGAATGCATAAATTACTGTCATGCTGTGCCTTGTCAGAATTCATTTCAAACTTGCCGCCTTGTGCATTTGGATTGTGGCGGGGATCAGCAGTTATGTCAGCCTGTGCCGCAGTGTAAGTGATTTTGGATTCTGAGACAGTGGAGGGTGTCAAAACCCAGTTCAGATGGATAACGTCTAGTTTTGGATCTGATCACTTGGGACATGGCTTTGCACTTTTGGGTTCTTGACAGGCAACCACAATCCTGTCATTTCAGGCTTGCCAAATCCATGTCCAGGAGGTCAACCTCAAATCGATGCGGCCACTGGAGTGACAGTAATGTGTAATCAATCGATAACCGATCGATGCGATGCGAATCACTGGTGTCATACAATCGGTTTCGATGGTGGCGGATTTTGTTGTCCATTACCATGTAAGAATCCTGATTTTCTTCATTTCAAACACTATAAGTGATCACAAAATTTTCAGCCACAGCAATCAGACAAGGCCACTGTCCAGCTACCAAACCGAATTCATCCATACGTTGCGTCATGGAATGCATGGTCGATGCGGATTGCGCGATAAATCAAAAATGTTGTTACAATGGATGCGCTTTGAATTGCGTGACACTGTCCAATGCTGTGCCTGCCAATTTGCAACCTCAAACATCGGTGGCAGCGATCGTTAAACCTGGGTCGTGTCCAGTGATCAATGAGATCAGCAATCAACAAGGAGTGTGTTCAATTCAATGTCAACATGATGGTCATTGCATCGGGGATCAGAAATGTTGCAAAATTGGATGCAACTCACGATGCGTTCAGCCGAGTCCGATTAATCAAATTGTGCCACCATTGATAAATGATGTGACAACTGCAAGTTCGGTACCTAGTAAGCGTAGATCGATTTGAATTTGCCGCCAATCAATGTTCTTGACACGAATATGTATAGGCAAGACTGGTGCTTAAAACAAGGTTTGAGCCCACCCCTCGTGGGGATCCAGAATTGGAATGAAAACTATGATCCATAGTCCTAAACCAGATAAACTGGTTTTTTTCAGTTACCCCACCATCCAAACCAGGCGATTGCGCAATCCCCACATCCCTACATTCGGAATCAGATCAATGCACTAGAATCTGTCAAAGCGATTCGGATTGCGCCAGTGTGAAAAAATGCTGCTCGACCGGATGCGGAACCAGATGCATGTACCCTCTGAAAGCGCCGTATTGCATCCATTTGACTTCTGCAATGGAATCATTATCGACCAGCAATCTAATAATTGCTGTGCCAAAATGTGGATTGGATGGAAGGTTTGATCAAGTTCAATGTTCAGCTTTGGAATCGGCTTGTTGGTGTGTGGATACTGGATCAGGAACAGTCATAGCAGGGACCAAAATCAGGTCTGGGACGCCGCAATGCCAGAGTATGTTGACAGTTTTAACAGTTCATTTTTAAAATCGATTTTACCAATGAGGTATTGCTGTCACAGTAATAACCAGATCGAAGCAATTGCATAAATTGACCTAACTGCCAGCATTATCACAGCAAACTCATTTTCCAGATCCACACTCATGCCCACAACTGTCATGCCAGTTAAAATGCAAATCAGGTTATAAAACCGATGGAGATGGATGCTTTTTATGCCGATGTTTGGATATTTGCGATGTAATGACTTATCGATTTATTGATCAGGTCCATCCATCATAAAAATTGATTTTAGAATATCAAGTGCCCAAGGCCAAATGAAGTTTGTGTGGCTATGCCAGTGCAATGCAATGATCCTGCTGGATGTTCGACTGTACCCAGATGTGAGTGTGATCATTTGAATTTCGCGCTGACACCAGTATATGTTGATGTGGTAATTCAGCGGGCCCATAACAAACAATGACATAATTCATAAATTTTGAATTTGGCGCAAAAATGGACAGAATTACTTTTGAGAATTCAGTTCTGTGAAAGCTAATGCAAGCCTTTCTATGCAAAATGCAACTGTTTTAGGTGTGGTCAATTCATGCCCATCCGGAAGCCCAGCTAAAGACTTGGAAAGCGGTCAATTTGTCACTTGCGAATCCACAAGTCCATGCCCATCCGGATTCTGGTGTCATAATATCGGATTACAAGGATCTGGCGTGTGCTGCCCATTTCCAGGCAATCGATGTCTGATTGTGATCATTTATTTGTGATCGATTTGAAGCATTTCAGTGAGGCAAGTCCATGCGGGCACATGTCCACCCCAAAATCTGGTTCAACTTGGAAGTGGTGGGGCCTGCTTCAGCGAATGTTTGGCTGATGATGATTGTTTGGATAATCAAAAATGTTGCTTCAATGGGTGTGGTCTGTCTTGTATTACTGCATCTGCAAATGTGCCAGGTAATATCTGTCACAATATTAGGATTACAATTTTATCAGGTCAATTTTAGGATTTATCCCAACAATTATCCCAAACATAAGTCCGATCACTGCTCAAATCACGACCCCTGTGACAATACCAATCACTGTCGCCACAACTGCAGTGATCCAGACAACTCAACCAGAACCAACCCCTGCACTGATTACAAATCAGACACAAATTGCAACTTCAACATTGCCAGCCTTTGGTATGCTACAATTGCGCAATTCTGCCTAATGCTATAGTCTGCTGTTTAGGCGCAGATGCTCAATCCAATCCAAACTTAACACGAACCAATGATCAGAAAATCGGTGTTTGCCCAAGATACGGACCTGTCAGTAGGGCACAGTGTCCGACGGATGTGGCTGAATGTTCCAGCGATGATCAATGCGAAGGAAGCAAGAAATGTTGCAACGATGGTTGCATAAAGCGTTGTTTTTATCCGGAAGTTACCACAGGTAATTTTTGAATTTTGCATCAGCAATTGCAGGCATGCTGACATGGCATTTCACCAGCAAATTTGCATTGCAAATCATGATTTTGCAGCATGCTTACATGTAAAATCAGCATTCGAACAATTACAACAAAACGGCCGAGTCAGCTCCTCCTTTACTGACCCTCAATGCCGAGTCAATGGCGATTATGAGAAAATCCAATGCGATCCAAGCAAAAGGAGATGCTGGTGCGTGGATGGAAGCGGATTGGAACAAGCTGGTACAAGAGTGACCAGCGGTCAGAGCCAACCAGACTGCGAAAGTAAGCTTCTGTTTACATTGCGCAATGCATTAAAATCATGGATATTTTTAGATGCGCAGAATAGAAAGCAATGTCCAATACTGCATGGATGCCTGTTGAATTGCCCTGTGGGTTATGAATTCGATGATCAAGGGTGTCCAGGTTGCAAATGTCGCAATCCATGCGCAGTAAGACGAATTTTGAGCGCTATGACCTGCATAAGCTGATTTGTTCCAGACTATCGCCTGCTTGGATAAAAATCATATTTGCATATTGGCACCAGTGGATTGCCTTGGGAATGCAGCATGCCTTCCAGTGCCGAAATGCGTACCAAATGCGTGTCCACATGGGACGCCACTGCTCAATGTGACCGCATTCAATGCGATCCAGTGTTCCAGTCCAGCGGAATGTGGACCGCAGAATTTTTGTCGATTACTGAAAGAGGATAGCGGATATTGTTGTCCTGGACCACGTAAGTGGGTGCAGACGCTGTCCAGATGTTGTCCTTTGGGCTAATGGTAATGGTCCGGCTCTTTTCAGAAGCCCCACCAAGACCAGGTCACTGTCCTGCCATCCACCTGTCCAACATAGGACCTTGCAAAGTGGACTGCCGCCAAGACTCTGATTGCTCGGTCAATAAGAAATGCTGTTACAATGGTTGTGGAATGTCCTGTTTGGCAACAGGTACCACATCCATAATTGCGCAATCTTGCGCAATTTCAACATGTTTTGGTTTTAGTGGAAAACCAAAACGATAACAGCGCCTTGAGATGCCCAGCTGTGTCTGCACCGTTCGGCCACTGCGTAGTCGAGTGCCAAGCTGACAGTGACTGCCGACCAGATTACAAATGCTGCGTGAATGGGTGCAGTAGAACGTGCATGTTACCTACAGATAAACCAGATCATTCACCTGTGCCTCGAAGAGCGCCAGGTACCATGTTACTTTCATGGACATAAATTATCGATAATCGGTTACAGGTGAATCCAAAGTTGGTATTTGCCCAGCACAGATAAGGAACGCAAGTGCGTGTGCAATCAATGCATCCACTTGCACATTGGATAAGGACTGCGATGGGGCTAGAAAATGTTGTTTTGATGGTTGTGCAAATCGATGTGCATTTCCAAAAGTTACCACAGGTGAGGAAATTGTGGTGGCTGATTTTGCAGTGCAATTGCAAAACACAGCGATGCGATGTTGCAATGCTGAAGTTGCATTGGTACTTGCTGTTTGGCATTCTGCAAATGTGTTTGCATAAGCAGTTGCAGATGGTGTTGCTATTGCAGTTGCAGAGCAATCGCAGCGGTTGCTTCAATTGTAGCAACGCAGAGCAATGCTAGAAACACATTCATCCTTACAGGTTGCCTCCACCAACAAGCAGCCATCCAATCAATATTGCAACACCCGAACACAGCACCAAACCGCAATAATTCATATGTGCCCCAATGCAAAAATGATGGTCAATTTGAACGTGTTCAATGCAGCGAAGCATTCGGCTATTGTTGGTGCGTGGATAGCGAAGGAATGGAAATACCTGGAACAAGGACAAGGCGTGATTCTGGGCAACCTCCGTGCGACCACCCGAGAGCTTGCCTGCGATTGCAATGTTCACTGCAATGTCCTCTAGGATATAAGTTGGATGCCAGTGGATGCGAAATATGCGCTTGTCATGATCCTTGCGAAGTGAGTAATTGGAAGAATGTGATCAGAAATAATTTCGAGATGTCGATGAATTTGATTTCTGCAACTGATGCATTGCATTTCTGTTGCAATGTAAAATGCAACTATACGTGGTGTGAAACTTTTTTCAGGATATCGTCTGCCCATTCAGCTTTCAAATCTGCCGGTTGGTGCCTGTGGAATGCATTGATCAACCATGCCTACCAGTGCCAAAATGTAAGAATATCATGGGCTTATCAATCAAAATTCACCAGTACCATTCCAAATAAATTATGCAACTGTTTTGACCGGCATTTAATCACAATAATTTATTGCAGAGTAACAGCATCATTTGCAGATTCAGAAGTGATTGTTAATACTCAAAAGTATTTCTAGGTATTCCCAATATCTGTCCAATTGGCGAACCGTTGAAACATAAACAGACATGGGAATTGCAACTTTGTGATCCTGGCAGATCAGACAACTGCCCCAATACACATTGGTGTCACTCAGTGGGTTATGAAATTGGACATGGATTTTGTTGTCAAATCACTGAAGGTGAGATGTGCTCATTTGTCATTTTGGCATGTGATTGCAAGCTTCAGAATTGGTAATTTGGAAAATTGCGCAATCTCTGGGTTTTTGAAATATTCCAAATATTGCATGTTTGCAAAATATTTCTGTTGCTACAGAATATCATTTATGACAATGTTTAGGCATTGAATCAGCCAACCAATCATGCCCGCTGGTTACATCAGACAATACCCTCACATCAACTGATCAATCCTGCAGCATGCAGTGCAGACTTAGCAACGATTGTCGCCAATCAATTGGCGCTTGTTGTTTCAATGGCTGCGGTTTATCTTGTTTAAATGGGTCACTGACCACTGCGCACTTGTCCACAACAACACCAACATTGGAACTGACCACATCACTATCTCAAGTGACCAGTGCTGATGTTGCAATTGACAAGATTGGAACATGCCCGTCAAATCCAATATCCAACCCTGGTTGCTTGACGGAATGCAAAACAGATTCGGACTGCGGTGGAACCAGAAAATGTTGCGTTTTCGGATGCGGACGGAAATGTCAATTCCCTTATAATACAACAGGTATTTTTGAATTATATCATGATCCATGCAAGCAAAATGCTTGCAGCTTGCCTTCATTGGAAAGCTGCATTGGAAATATTGGCTCGAAATGATACCTCAGCATATGTTCCGCAATGCGACACTACTGGCAACTTCGAATCGATTCAATGCAATTCAAAAATTGCGCAATGTTGGTGTGTAGACGAAAATTCGGGTCTGGAAATTCATGGAACAAGAACGACATCTGGGAGGAGACCGGATTGCCAAAGTAATTTGACCAAAATATCCTGACTCCAATTGGGCAGATCGAAGGGTCAGCCTGGGTCTCGAGACCAAATATTGATATGATACTAATTAATGCTTATTGCAGAACCGATCACATGCAATTCAACTTGTCAAACCCAATGTCAACACGGTTTGAAATTAGATTCGACTGGATGTCCACTGAATGGTCAATGCGAATGTAAGGATCCATGCCAAACCATCGTTTGTCAATCATTGGATGATTTATGCATTACTGAAAAACGCGTGTGCCTTTCAACACCGTGTCCTCCAGTTCCTACATGTAAGTTACGAAATTTTGCAGCTCGACCCTATGCTGATGCATGACACATAATTGCGCAATGCAGACTGCTTGATTGCGCAATATCAGATTGGTAAACAGACTTTTAAAATTGCATTAGGGCATTGTTTCAGGCAAAACAAATCCATGCATAAATTCTCGACCGATCAGGGATAAATCTACTAAACAATTGCTAATATGCAAAGGAGTATTTAATAATGAATGCGGCAGCGATAATTGTGCGATGATCACTGGTCAATCTTTTGGATTATGCTGTGAAAAAACAGGTGAGCATTGCCATTGCGCAATTTCAGATCATTGGCATATTGGCCTTGATATTATGCCAAACATGCAAATTTTGACCCTGCCTTGTATGACTATGATTATGAGGTTACCAAATTTTTATAATTCTTGAAATATTTTTTAAGCTGATAAATTTACACCAGCACCAGATGCAGTCCTCAATGGGAATAAAGATTTCCCTGCACCGCCTGATTTCAATCAATTGCAAGAGATCAATTTTATGATTGAAAATCCACCAGTACCCATGGCGAGTCAGGAAATTGAAAAGTAAGCCGATCATATTATCGATCATATAGTAATTTACATAGCAATCGATTTTTATAGTGCTGTTTTGGATGGAATTGAGCAATTGGGACTGAAGAAAAACATGGTTTATCAAGCAAAGGTAAATATATTTATCAATCCTGATCTGGATCGATCGATATATTGATTTTTTCAGATCCAGCACAATTCTGTTGCGATCATTCTGAACAGAAGTGATATGGTGAATGTAAGCTTATTTGCATAATTGATTTTGAATGTCAGTGACCAGATTTTTCAGGCCACATTGGGCGATATGAATATCACAATCGATGGCACAGTGTACACTGCACATTTCATGGGTTCATCATCAACCGGTCAAAAAATCGCACATTCATCAGCATCGGATGATTTATTCAGCAATACTGCATTCATCGGATTAATGTCATCGTGCGCGATTTTTGTAGTTGTAGTAATCACATTGTCTATAGCAGCATATGTAAGGAATTTTAAAAAATTTGAAGGTCATGAAGGTCATTCTCGATTTTAGTGCATTTTTAAAAGAAAGAAAAGATCGAAAATGGTCCCACATTTGGTGAGTTTGGAATTCCTATTTCTGGAATTTAAAGCAAGAGAATTACAACAAATGATTTGCAGGTCACCGGAGCATTGCCTTCATACAATGCTGCCGCTTTGTATTCCCATTGCAGTAGCGAAGTGAACAGACCAATTCTGGAAACGGCTACAGACGTTTACACGAGGAGTTTACCTCGAAAGAAGTGAGTTGGAGCAGTACTGACAAGGGAAGCTGCCCAGGTGCCTGATCCCACTCTTGAAAATATTTGGCTTATTTGAAAGTGCATCGTATGCTGAGGAAGGATTCGATGATTATTTGGGATACATTTGTCCTGGTGCCAAGTAATGACCAATAAAGTTGACACATGAAATTCCAGACAAACTGGTCAGGAGGTTGCATCAAAGCAAAGAGCATGATGCCCTGAATCCCAATCTCGCTTATTTTTTGAGCTATATTTAACTGCTGACCACTGAATGACCAATAACCTGTTTTCTGAGGCATCAATGGCCATTTTCTACCGAAACAGGCAGCATTTAAAACGTTATGAACAGATTTGGCATCAGTGAACGACATGCATTCATTTGATTACAGGTATAGCAATATCGATGATCATACCAGAGCTCAGCCGACTCATTGGAATAGCAGTCGCTCATTGAACTCAACGAATTCACAACGACATGATAATCATTTGTTTTACTAACGGTTTTGTCAATAGTAGTTTTTTTTTGAAGTATATATTTGAATGAAATAATTGCATAATCAATACCACATTTATTTTGTGCTATAAATATGCTATTGTATAAAAATTGGTCAATAGCTGAAAAGCTTGCAAGATACAGCAAATGTATCTTTCACACTTCCTCAAACGAGTAATCATTGGATGCAAGCCTCCTCCATCTTTTATCAGTCAAAGGTATGGATGAATATCTGCTAAGCGTACCTCTATTGCATGACGCTGCCCTGGCCAATTGATGAAACGACACTGTAGCCGTTGCTGATACAGCAAGTCTATCACTGGGTGACACCCGCTTTCCCTGATCTTTGTACAATATCGAAGTTAAGCAACAACACCAGAAATCTTGCATAAGACATATAATCAATACCGCCCATAATACCAAGATCATGATTCCGAAATTGTACAACGATTGATATTGGGGTAAATATACTGGTTGCATTGTGGCGGATAAATCGATCGAAGCCACTGGTTCTGTTGATATTGATGAATATGAGACTGCAGGTGTAGTTTGGAGGGTTTCATTGAAGGCAGAACTATTTAGCATTTGCTGAGGTTTCAGAATAGCCATGGAATCACAGTAATAAAGGCTTCGACTATTTAATTAAATTTATAACTTCAAATTATCATGTCTCAATAATGCA
>JAQIWJ010001149.1:0-13056 GCA_034695185.1 Discolaimus major
TGATCAAAATGATCAACTTCCGATAGGGAGGTGATAGCTTGATTTTGACTTGACCAATCGATTCTACGTACTTGATTATCCAGGAAAATATACCCATATGTACTGTTTAGATCGATTCTGTCCAAAAATATGAGTGATCAATGCTTGTGTGTAAGGATAGTCAGTGAGTTTTCAAAATTTCAAAATCCGTCATTTGCCTGATCAGTGCTCTCGGAGAGTGTTTTCTAGAATAGATTGACACGCTGATCATCGTGGTGTCATATTGTGCTCTAGCGTGCATATTTCAAAAGTTGATCAAAATTATCGATTTTCGATACAAGCGTGATCGATCGATTTCGACGACGCCAAGCGATTGGGCATGGGCGATTACGCAAGAAAATACATTTACATTATACTGAACATGTTATTTTTGGTATTTTGAAGACCATTTCAAAAATTCAGCATATCAGCTGGTTCTAGTGGTAATAGCCGAATTGCGATGCACATTTTTCGGCTGGCACCAACAAGAGAAGCATCATCAGACTAAAGTCATTCGTTTCTTCAGCAGATGTCTGAATAATTTGCTGTGTTTGCGAACGTTAGAATTCCTTGGAAATTCGTGACATTGATGGATTTTGTAATTGCGCAATTTGCACAGAAATTGCTCCATTTGCATGCAATGGAAAATCAATGCTGATTTTCAGCCTGTCAATAAGCCTTGATATAATTTTGCTGAATGCAAAAGGATCGAGGATTTTGTACAGAAGATGCGTGGGAAAATTAGAAATTCTTCCGCAAAGCTAATAGTGCAAGCTAATTTTTGTACAGTAAACGTGTGGGCTAATCGATTTTTCGCCTCCATGTCCATATACGATCGATATCATATTGACATGTTCGCATATACAGTAGACCATGCTTAGTCGATTGATCACGGTCTGATCGGCTAGAAATGAATATTTCAGAAAATCGATATTTTGATCAAATCGATCAGTATCGATTTTGCGCAAAAATTAAGGTAACCATTGGAAGCAGCATGCTTCATTGTCCACAAAAACCTGATTTCCGGTTAGATCTCGTGTGATTTTTGGCTTCACAAAACGGTTCAAAATAGCTTGATCCGCAAGTCTGACTATTCTGACCATTTTTGACATCGGTGCCTTTTCACTCGGCCAAAACGCGGAATATTTGAGGGACACTGTAGATTCTAGAAATCTAGCTTCGCTTCACCATTATAAAAATACAACGCATTATCTCGCGAGCATGGATCAGAAAGAAGCATCACATTGGCCTCGAATTCTGCTTACATTCTTCCATCGGCGTCTGTATTTACTCAGAAAAAATGCGCATAGAATGGAAATCGAGCTTTTCGAACGTCACGTCTCGATTTTTGATGGTCACGAGTGGGAATGGTGACAATAAATTAATTCACGCTCTATTAAACAAATATCAACATTTGCGAATACAAGGGGACGATTGCAAATACAGATCCCCCACCCCCGAATGTGTATGGTCATTCTGCAATATTTTTCATGCTCCCTTTTCCCCCTTTGTTGGGTGTCGTCCGAATTTTCATAATATTAATCCCTCTCCCTCATCGAATAGCCGAAATCGTCAGCCTCGTACTTTTTCCTATACCCAGGCGCAACCGTTGAGATTGCGCAATTTCGACCTGACAGCCAATTTGTCAGCTTTTCATTGGCAAAAAGCGAGACGTTTTCGGCCAATTTTCAAAGGTACAAATGAGATATTGCTAAATATTGCGCAATTTCGACGCCCAGCTTATTATTTCAGACCATGTACCCGTGCGAACACGGCGATTTCTTGTACAATAACCTCGGCTACGGTTATTGCCGATGCCGAAAAGGTTACGAGGGCGTGCATTGCGAGAATCGATCGCAAAAACACGACGACGATCATTGGTGGACGAATTTCTTCGACAGTTTACGTCGATTGATTTGGGGTCCGCCGCAAGCGGAACCGCAAATACCGCAATCACCGCAAAATACAGTGAATATCCTCGTCCGTCCGCATGTGCTGCAAAGTTCGTGGACGAAAAATACGCCCACGATGTTGACGAGTACAACAACAGAGATGAGTCATTCGGACGAGGCGAATGATCTGACCTTTCTCGTTAGTTTCTTAACGGTGATTTTGATCATATTCTGCATTTCGTGTATCAGCATCGGCATATGCTGTTACAAATTGCGTCAGAAAAGGAGGAATCAACAGAAATCTAAACCCGACGCTAGTAGATCGGATCGAGATACGGAATTAGCCTCGACCGGACCCAGATCGAATGATCAGAATCGAGTGATCGAAACCATATTAGCCGAGAACGAAACGCAAGCACCGCCTTCGTACGAACAAGCGATTGGCAATTGCTCAAAGAGCTCGTGATATTTTTTGTGTGCGATCGAGCATAATTTTCTGTACACTTTTTGAGTGCAATGCACTGGTTCAAGGTTGGATGGAATGGGAATTTTTGAAAAATGCAAAGCAATGCCATTGAATTGGCTTCCGAGGCCGATGATTGAATTTTCATTGACCCCTCATTGGCATACTGTAATTTAGCTTCAATCATATTCATGCATGGGAAAAATCCGCGGATTCTGCCAGGCACTACCTGGCATGCTGGACAAAATATCCTGAACAGAAATATCGTTGCTCGAAATAACCTCGGGCATAAATATCCTGACACAAATTACCTATCCCAGCACGAATGTCCCTGAACAGAATATCTGCAGTAAAAATATCCTTGAATTTTCGCAAATGCATCACTCACGCATGCAGAGAAACAATCAATATCCTCTTCACGAATTATGACGTTGAAACGAATTTGACTACACTTGGCGTGCTCTGATTGCTCGAGCTTGCTTCTGGTGGCCAAGTGGAAATCACTTTGCACTGCAAAAATCGATCGATTTATCCATGAAATTTCATAAAAATATTATCAAAAATCATAAATTCTAGGGAAATCGATTATGATGATTTACGTGGTCAAATCAATTTTGTTTAAACCTTGAAATTAAGGTACGGATTGACGAAAAATAACCTGATCACATTGAAAAATCGATAATTTGAAACTTATGGACCATCTCAAAAGGCCATTACTCGATCGATAATCATGATCAGAACATGCGTCCCTATAGAATCGATTACGCTCTATCCAATGATCACTTCAAAATCGGTCCGCAATTGATATTTGGGAAATCGATAATTTTGATCAACTTATCGATTATCGATCAGACAGCAAAATAAATGTGATTTTTGGAATAAGCATAGTTAGTTTATCAATAAATCGCCTTTACATGTTGACATTTTCCGTAGAAGGAGGCTTGGTAGACGTTTGAAAAATCTTGTATTGTAGCGGTTACAGTATACCAACGTAAAATGCTTCCACACGTTACGATGCCCTACTTCGAAATTTTGAATGCCCGGCATCGTTTGCCGCTTATATCACATCAGCCGAATATCGGCTGCTAACCTGTGCGAAAGCATTGGGCAACGAAAAATTCCAAATGAATTCGGATATTCCAAACTACATACAGTGCTGCGATTGTACGTTCAAGTTAATTTTTCTTCGTGATAATTAGCGTAAAATTATCTGAACATGATGAGGTGATCACGGTTTTATGAGATTTTATCGCGAATTGCGAAAAATGAATTTTTCAGACCTCGTATGCCGGGATTGGGAATTCCTGGACGTCCGCCGTGGAGACCAAGTGGACCAGCGCCTGGCCCTGTTTCATCACCGTTCGTGGACAGACCGCCGTTCGATCTCGTTTTGAGTGAACCGGCATTTCCACGAGTCAATGAAATTGACGAATCGGATTTAACACAGGTATGGCATATATTTCTAAGCTTATCATCAAATCCCAAAATTCCTTATTTCCAGGCACTGATCAAACATAACCAAGATTTATCGCCGACGCCTCAAGAACAAACGGCATTGACGAATCTCGTTGCAAAAATCACGGCCGTCATTGAAAAATTGATCGTTGCTCCGGATTTATTCCATGCTGCGGTATGTTTTTCATCTTTTCTCAATTATCGAAATGCATAATTTTGTTTTCAGACTGTGGAGGAAGTACGACCGGTTGGTTCGTACAAGAAAGGAACGATGAGAACGAAGCGAAATCACGCTGATCTCGTCATCATATTGAAAACATTGCCAACAAGTAAGCAAGCTTTGAGCATCCCGTTCATGCTCAGTAAAAATTCCTATTTCAGTGGAAGCTGTAACCGCGTTGGGAAATAAGATCAGCGAAGAAATCAGAATTTCGGACCCAAAAGAAGGTAAGCATTGCTTTTAATTAGTATTCTCACTTGCATGACCATATATTCTGATTTCAGTTCTCGGCTGCTCGATTCGCCCGTTCGGATGCGAAATTGCTGGCACACAAGCGGCCGTACGGCTTCTCATTTCGACCATTCCACCCAATATGAAGAAATTGGATCCAGCGATGCATTGTAAGTTCACGTTTGGTTTCATAATTGCTGGTTTCAATCAATCTGATTTCAGTACCTGCACCGTTGATGCACAGTCACATCGCAGCTATTCGACATGCCAGATGGTTCGACGAGAAAGCTTCTCATACAACGGTCAAAGTATTGGTTCGTTTATGGAAGGATATACGTGATCGATTCGTTGGATTTCATTCGTTCACGCCTTGGATGATCGAATTACTGGTAAGCAATGCTGAATACTGCTCTGCACCTGATCGGAAACAAGAATTTCTAATAATCCTTGTATTTCAGGCTCATTATGCGGTTTTGAATACTTTGGATCGCGAGGCTCTTCCAATTACTCAAGCTTTCAAGTAAGCGGCATCATTCTCCAGTCCATCCAAATCATAAAAAGCCTTTTTAGGAGATCGTTCCAATTGTTGGCCGCCGGTTTATTGATTCCTGGATCGGCTGGAATCGTGGATCCATGCGAGCCAAACGCTCGTGTTCAAGATGCATTATCGCCTCAGGATCAGGTAATTCTTGATTGATATTTTATGAATCAGCTCTAAATACGCTTATTTCTAGGATTCCATTTGCGCAACGGCGCAAACGCTGCTTCGAGTATTGAGTCACGGTGGATACAAGCATATTCTAGGTTTGGAAGGAAACGCAAGTATGAATGTTCTGTTGATTAACTGATAAGGAGTAACACGGCCTAAAATTTCAGGCATTGCGACCGATATGAGCGTTTGGCAAGGCATCGTTGTGACTCCGCATCAACCGGTTTACGATCCAGCCGCCGATTATCGAAACCACGCAGATGATATTATGGAAATTTAGATCATAATATCGATGATTTCTGATCACGATACGTATCATGCGATTTGTGTGGCTGATCACAGCCTATATTCTGATGACTGCATTATTAGACTCCATCTATTACACCATTGATCAAACCCACCCAATGTACAAGAAATTCGTATGAATGCGTATAAAAGTAAAACCATATCAAATTTTGATATCGATCCAAAATATCGCTGATCACATTAAGCCTTGCGTTGCTTTCTGGCCGCTTCGACGTCCGCTTTCAATGTCCGATGGAGATTTTGCAATTGTTCCTGAAATAAGGATTCGTGAGCACTATTGAAGTGATCAATTCAGCAACCCATACCTTCTCCAGCAGCAGCTGCTGATATTCTTGATACCGGCTCATTTGATGCGCTTCCTTGATATTATCGTTCAATTCCGTGATCAAATCTTGCCTAGAAATTGCTCGATTTGCATCGCTGGTCTTCAGAATATGGAAAGCACTTACTTCCGCTTCAGCAGCAATGCTATTTCCTCTTGGATCTTCACGTATTCCTCGGCCAATACGCAATGCTCACGAAATATCGAATGCGATTCAACGCTGCCAGGATAAGGCGATAGTGGCTAAAATGGGAATCACGAGCATGGATCTACATGATCCAAAGAATCAGCTTACTTGAAACTGCGTATCCAATGCTAAATATGCCATTGGAACATCCGCATCGCCATCCGGTGTTGCACCCGTGGATAAATTCCCTATAAAGCATCCGATGTTATTCAAACTGAACATGCAGCAACGCTCCAAACACATACCGCAATGTTCTAATAATCCATCCGCATTGGATAACGCCAGCTTCGCAATCTCCCCTGCGGCAATGTCCGTGGTTTCTGGATTGGCCGAAATTTTACTGGCGCCCATATCGTACGAACTGGTTCGTCGATGACCTGAAATACAGGCCATTGGTAGAAGTGCAATGGCTGGCACGCACACGCATGACTCAATAGACAGGCTATCCATTCACCTTTTCCTTGCGCAACCGCTGCACCATCCGTCTTCGTAGCTCGATCGGTACGCGTGGACGTAGCCACGTCCTCATCACTGCCGGCCAACGAAGCTGGAGCACTTTGCTGAATAGCCGCATTCCGAATATCCTGAAATAAGCGTTACTGTTGAAAGTCAAGCTGAAACTTCGCACTACTTACCTGTACATGCGATGGTAACGATGGAAGGGTCAGGATTGGTCCACTGCCGAATATATCCGCAACCGTAGGCATTTTCGATATGGTGACACCGGCCATTGAATAATCTTCTTCATCCGTATCGTCGTCGTCGTCAATCTGTTCACGTTGATCCATTTGAACTTGAACAATCGGGTCGTCAGCGCCTTTGAAGAACTGAGACCAATCGATTACGCATCTTTGAATGCAGAGAAAACACAAGATGCTTACCCGAATAAGGCGAGACATTATTTGTACCACTTCGCTCATCGCTGGTCTTGAATTTGGAGACTGAAAACAAAGCCATTCATGACCAACATTACAAGCAGCAATGGAATACATACCTGATCCCAACAACGCGTCATCAAAATCTCCAACGGTTTCGGACAATTTTGAATAAGCGGTGGTCGTACGCCACTGTGCACCGCCCACATGACTCGATATGCCGCTCCGCCGACATCCTCGAAGGGTTTTCTTCTCGTCAATACTTCCCAAAGCATGATTCCCCAACTGAACACGTCGCATTTCTCGCTGTATTTCGAACCTGCAATGAAAGACGATAAGCTCAATCCCAGCAATAATTTAAATCAGCTTACCCTCGAACACTTCCGGAGCCATCCATTGGGCGCTGCCCTTGTTATTCGTCATATTCGTTTGCAGATCGCAGGCCGTACCGAAATCGCAGATTTTCAATTTCCTTCCGCAATCGAAGAGAAGCAAACTGCAAGAGTGGCAGCTATTAGAGAAGAGTACCGGCAAGAAAACATGCAAAACATACTTCAACGGTTTCAAATCTCGATGAACCAACGCTTTGGGTTTTCGAGTATGCAAATATTCCACACCTTGGGCGCATTGAAGCATCCAACTAATCGCGTGAGCCGCTTTGTACGGTGGTTTCGGTGGGCAATGCAATACTGAAAATGGAGATATCATTAGGGAAGATTCAATTCAATAAAAAAGCAATGCTTACGCCTGTGCAACGACCCTCCTTCCGCGTATTCCATTACCAGGCACACGGGATTCTTCGTACAGGCACCGTACAACGTGACGATATTCTGATGTTTGACACGCGCCAATTTGCTGACCTGAAACAAAGGGTCCAGCTAAGAACTTGGATGATTCAGCAAATATACTAGAGCTTACCTCGACCGCGAACGTTTTCCTGGCACTTTCGCCTTCGATAATTTTCACCGCAACCATATTGCCGCGCCAAATCGCTTTCTTCACAATACCGAATGTCCCTTGACCGACTACCTGAAAGAATGGGCAGCGTTCATGTGAATCTTGGCAAGAATCATGATCCAGAACTTACGTGTAATAATTCAAGCTCGCTAAAATCGAGTTCCTCGCAAAATACCATGGTAAGACTTCCGGCTGCATCGGCGATGGCGATGGAGCTGATCGATGCGTCCACACTGGATACGGATAAAATATTCGTGGTCGTAGCCATGAGAAATATCGATCACCGATTGATCGCCAGCGATCACCCTGAAATAGATGATCGCACGTTCAATACCAATATACCAAGAAACAATGCAAAATATTTCATGTAGCCATGCTACATATTCATGATCATGACGAGATACGAATTTCAAACAGATCATTTACTGATAATTTCAACGTCTCAATAAATTGGTCAGAATAAAAACAGCGAAACATCACCTCGCTCTTTCAGCATAGGTATAAAATGCTTCTTGAATAAATCCAGCATATCCGACCGTAATTCAGAAATGGTGATTAGACGTCGTTTCTTGACGTCCTCGTTAGCCCAATCCAACGCGATCACATTGCACGCATCCAATTTCAGGCTTCCGCGCGATAATAAGAGATGGATTCGATGCGGCGTACCGATGGCCATATGGACGGTGTGACTGGCCAATTGGTCCGCTTGGCTCTTTGCCTGAAAATAAGGCATTATTACTCGAGAAACTGCGAGATCAATTTATGCTTACTTTATCCTTTCTGCTCAATTTCACTATTCGACACTTCTCCGTCTTGAACGGAGCGAGTTCCCTAAAAGATGAATCTCATTAGATATGCCAAGCAAGTAAACTGAATTTCCACACCTGTTCAGCTCAGCGGCTCGAATAGCGGATGAGCAAACGACGATGATCCGCG
This sequence comes from Discolaimus major, assembly GCA_034695185.1. NCBI lineage: Eukaryota > Metazoa > Nematoda > Enoplea > Dorylaimida > Qudsianematidae > Discolaimus > Discolaimus major. Next base: position 8,572 of record JAQIWJ010001149.1, read on the forward strand.
GCGATGAAGCAGGTGTTTTCTTCTTCAGCCATCTCTTCCAATCGGGTACGCGTTTAGTGAAGAATTGATCAGGCTTTCGACCTTTAGTATTGCTGACCACTTTCGCAGCGTCCAATGAGCTCACTGAAATAAGACACGGTTGCAGTGATCAGTTACAGCTTTCTCTTAGAACTTACGCGATAATTCATCCGCCTCCACACTGGTCAAACTTGAAGCGGCGAATTCGTTCCAATAATGAACCAACTCCGCAAAATCGCAAACGCCGAATTCCTAGAAGAAAGTGAATTCAGCTAATGCTGAATTAGCAAGAGAAAATTCTCACCTGCTTCTTCTGAGGGACTTCCTTGTCCTTTTGGGGCTTCTTCGGAAGACTTGATTTGATTGGAGCGCCAGCTTTTCTGACCCGCTTCGTTTGCGATTGCTTCCATTCCTCTTTCTTTTTCTTTAAACGATATTGCTTGTAATCCATCATCTTCGATTCGGACGAATTCTCGGACGTTTCTCGAGGTGATGGCGAGACGGAGATCTTCTTTGGCGATTTTGGCTTCTTCTCTAGCTCGCCATTCTTGATTTTACCGGATTGATCTGAAAAGACAGAATGCTCAGCATTCTACCATAAAATTAAATGAAAGCAACTTACCTGTTTTCTCCTTCTTCAATTTCTTCACTTTTGGCGTGGAAATCAGCTCGTCATTTCCCAATTTACCTGGAAAATGAATTTTTTAGCGAAAAGAATGCACCAAAAGGTGTCAGCACTTACGTTTCTTTTTTACCACCGAATTCTCTTGGCCGCCGTCTTTCAATGGAGTTTTCTTCTTCCGTTTCTTCTCGCCGCTGTCGTCATCTTTTCCTGGTTTCATTTTTGCCATCTAAAATATTAGGATTTTGCATAGTAAGCGAAATATGCTTGTATTGCTTTAGAAAAAGCCCTGAAGGCTATGTCAGCATGCTAATTAGCTACTGTGCTAATCAATTACCTAAAATCTAACCCAGAACTGTTAATTTTAATTAAAATTCCACTAATTTTTGGCCATCGCCCAAGAATTTCTCGAGTTTTCTTCCAGGCAGCCGGTTGCACGATGTCTGCTAGTCTTGACATAAGCGGTCGCAACAGCTAACTCCCGCCATTTTTAAAATATGACCTACAGTAACCCTGTCGTGAAAGAAATATCGATTTTTAAAGCTGATTTCTCATGCGGATCATGGATAATATCGATAATTAATGCTTATTATGCATATATGCAAGCTAATAATACGAATATGCGCGCATAAAAGTGTTCGAAATCATAGAATAATAGAAATTGCGAAATTGCGCAATCCGTGCGAACACGGTTCAATCGTCAACGATTTCTTTGATCAACGTGATCAGATGTATTTCATCGTCGAATTCGAATTCATCATCTTTCATTGTACCGAGGTATTGATCGATTTCCTCATCCCTCAAATCACTGGTGAACGGGAGTGATTTTTCTTTCAATACTTGTTCCCAAATCGATTTCTCGATTCGAACGGGGAATTTACACGATTGTTCTTCCACGAGAAATTCGTGCCTTTCTGCCGTGCTTTTTATAATCTCCATTTCCGGGCACGCCGTTTTCCAACGTTCCTCGATTCGAGGCGGTAATGGGAAATTGGGTTTTAATCTAGCTATTATAACGCATTTACTAGCTAATTTCATGATTTTATATAAAGACGTGAATAGAGTGTCCAAATCGTGGACCCGTTCTAAGCATTCTTTCATAAGTATGCCGTCGTATTTGCCCAATTGTATCAGCTGATTCGTGTCGTTTAAATGGCATTCGACGGTTAGAATTTCATCATCCTCGTCCGCTTCTGCTTCGCGTAAACTTTCCAAATGATCGTCGGCGTAGACTAAATTTTTGGCCGAACATTGTTTGGCGATTAATTTACCGAATTTCCAATGCCTGCCGCCGAAACTCAACAACGAACCTTGCCTTTTCAATTGTAATAATTTCACGACGAATTTCGTTAGATCCTCTAAATATTGATCCTCTAAACACGTATCGCCGATCAACGCCATCTGATTATTCGAATCGCTCATCATATGCTGGTGGGATTTTAAGAAATGAAGGCTAGCGAAACGAGGACGTTCTTTGGCTCTGTATAAAGACGAACGTAAAGGCCGCCCTTGACGAAATGCGGAGGAACGAGGAGTCTCCGAAATACTCCTCTCCAATTTTCTGTTTCGAGAAAGCATCTTCGCCTCTTTCTGGGCCAACTAATTCCTCATTCACCTCACTACCCTCCCTGGCCCAGACTTTCAGAGAGGACGTCTGAGTTTGGAAAATGCAAATAACACTTTTAGAAATTTTGCCTAACCGAGGCAAAAAACATTTCAGACCCAGGAGTCTACGACTTCTGGAAAAAGCATATGACGCCTTCACTCGTTGGAAGAAAGCATTCTCTCAGCATCCACATTTTCCAACCGGCATGTTTACAAAAAGTATTAGCTAACTTCGCTCTTTCGAAATGTGTCAAAAAATTCAAGGGCATGCGCAGGATTATTGGTCCAATTTTAATCTGATCAATAATACACCAAAATAATCACTATTTTACCAGTACTGTAATTTCTTGTAAAATATGTCCTCAAGATTCACACGAACCTTATTCAAATACTGATAATTGATGACTTTTTCATTGGACAAGTTGAGCTTGATTCTGGATGCGCGTGATTGCAAATGTTTTATAAACACGCCATCAATTTTCTTGTTCAGTATATCGTGTGCAACTTGAAGCATACTGTAGAATATTTCCAAGAGGACTAAAAATTCTAAATCCAATCGAATGAATTCATCAGTAAAGTCGTGTTTTCTTGGATAATCAGCTATGCTCATCCCAAATCATATCACGTGCAATTTACGTATGAATGGAAAATTCATTGATAAATCTGTCAATTGTGGCGAGTTGTGATTTTCTTCAATCGATAATCGATCAGGATATTTCAAACCCAAACCGTGATTTTTTGCTCAGCTGCTGAAATATGCATGACCAAATCTACAAACTGCGCAATTTTCGATCCCTGCAATGAAATTGCGGGTTTTGAGCAATTGCTTGATTTGCACTTCATGAAAATTAGATGTTTTCCTAATAAGAAAGCCAAGCTGCTTCTTTTGGCGTTGTCAGATTTCAAATATCGGGCGTATTTAAAAGGTTGATCATAATTACCGATTTTCGATAGGGAGGTGATTGATCGATTCTGACTTCACCACCAGATTCTCGGTATTCGATTCTATTGGAAAACATGTTCACACGTCGTCTAAATTATAATTATCGATCGAAGAATTGCAATCGGACACCGATGATCGAGCGGTTACAGTACGCCTTCATATGAAAATCGATAAAATCACTGAATCAACGAAGCAAATACATGTTTTCTGGGATAATGAAGCATGCTGATTCCAACGGCGTTGTTTATTTTCGGCTATCGCGCGTAATCGTGAAGTTGATCCAAAGTATCGATTTCCGAACTATCGATTTTCAAGTGATCAGACCATGATCACTGGATAGAGCATATTCGATTATATAGAAAAACACCCCGACATGGCTCCGATATCTGCATTTTTATAGGAATTTCTTGATCAAAATATTATGTACTGGAGGATAGGCAAATTTTAAAAAATTGAAATTCTTACATACGCATGGGCAAAGAATGAAACACGCGTTTTCTGGGATAAATTGACACGCTGATTCTAAAAATCACATTTATTTCGTCGTACGATCGATATTTAGAAATTTGATCAAAATGATCAATTTCCGATAGAGAAGTGAAAGGTCGATTTTGACAACGCCAATCGATTCCCCGTGTTGAATGTCTATGAAAATATACTCAAATGCTATACCTGGCTTTTTTCCTGTATAAAAATATCAAAGGATAGACAATTTTCAAAATTTCAAAATCAGTAATTTACAACACAGCTGCACTGAAAGCATGCTTTCTATGATAACTTGATACGCTGATTGCATTGGTGCAATCAGTTTTCGAATATCACGGATATTCACGAAGTTGCATAATATTATCGATTTTCTAAATATCGATTTCTGAGTGATCAAAATGTGATCATTCGATGGAGCTTGTTCGAATGTATTAGAAAATGTATTTTCACTACAGTGATTTCATGAATAATTCGTGAAATATTGCGCAAAAAGCGGTTACATTATACCCTTGTAGTGAACAGTAGCAATTTTGGCAGGTTCTTTCGGTGCCAGCCCCTGGCACACCAACAACCGTCAGCCTCCATGGCCCAGTGGCCAGCCGTCCGTCTCGTAAACAGAAGACCGGTACTACGAATCCAGCTGGCGGGCATAGCTTTTGGTTCTTTTTCCAACCAAGGTAAATTACAAGTCCCCCAAATTGCGCAATTTGTGACGAAACTGCAATAATTTTACACGCCTCATTGTACTTCCCAGAAACACACGACATTGAATCGACATGAATCGATTTCAATACAAGTAATCAACACTCAC
>JAQIWJ010001150.1:0-13054 GCA_034695185.1 Discolaimus major
AAATCCCAGACTGAACTAGGGTCCACTGTACCAAGAATCCAGGTATACCCTCTTATTCATTATTTTGGAATAAGGGGAGCTATACTGCACAAGTGCCGTTTCCAGTTCGGGGTCACACGACCAGCTTCGACGAAGGTAAACGCGTCGAATGGCAGCAACGGGAGCCAGCCGATGAGAAAACTCCGCCTCCATGACGTCACGCACTACCTCCTGAACGGAGAGCGGTTAGGTGTCAAAGCATGATCGGTTGTATACGAAACCGTGCTTCCATGTCGTCTCAACCATTTAGTGATCGCGAAAAATCGATAGCGATTTGTAAGGCATACTGTAACCGCTCAGATGGGAATTTTGGACATCCTTCATCAGGTGAAAAATCACTCAATTTACATGCCATATGAGTGGACTACAGGAAATCGGCTTTGGAGAATCCATTGATCACAGCCAATGTTCGATTGGACCGCTATTTATGAATTTGATCGCGATTATCGCGTAGAAAAAAATCAAGTTTCAATCTCATTTTTCAGGGTTACGATTTTGAATTCGCGGTAAAATATCCGGACTTAATCTTAATTTTACCGGTGCCGTTTATATCAAAGTAGCACTCGAGTCATTACGAGGACAGAAAATGAATCATCGAGGAGGAAATCCGGATATTTTTATAAATTTTGGAAAAAGTTCATTAGAAGTTCGATAAATTTCTTGATCAGTTCATAAAAATTCAGTACTCTATTCAGTTCCACTTGCGAGAATGTCCTTCTTATTCAAGAAACCGGATCCTAAAGGTAAAATTTTATTAAGATTCAATTTATTGAAAATTCTAAATAATGGGTTTTTAGAAGTACAACGCCAAAATCAGCGTGAATTGAGAAAAACTGAACGGGAATTACAGAAAGATCGATGGGATTTGGATCGTCAAGAAAAGGCATTGGTAAGCAGGAAATTTGGTTATCCTTTTTTATATTGATAGCTCCTTGATTTTAGGAAGTCGAAATTAAGAAAATGGCCAAACAAGGCAACCGAGACGGATGCGTTGTAATGGCCAAACAATTGGTGAATTTACGAAAACAACGAACGCGATCGTACGGAATGTCGGCCAAAGTCTCGGCCGTTAGTTCACAAGCCAAAGTGAGTATACTTTGGATTTTATGATCATTCAAATATTTTTCATTTTTTCATTTTTTAGGCCATGAATTCGAATATGAAAATGGCTCAAGTCATGAAGACTACGACCGATGTAAGTTTAGTTTTTTGCTGATATTAATCGGTGATCTACATGATGTTCTTTTCAGACGATGACAACCATGAATAAACAAATCAATCCGATGCAAGTGGCCAAGACGATGCAGGAATTCGAGAAGGCCAATACGAAATTGGAGATGTCCGAAGAAATGAGTAAGGCTCAAGATTCATGTAGTTATCACGGATCGTAACGAATTCCATTTCAGTCAACGACACGCTGGATAATATGCTGGACGAATCCGGCGACGAGGAGGAACAAGATCGAATCGTTTCCCAAGTCATGGACGAATTAGGCATCGAACTTTCTGGCAAAGTAAGCTTATTCTGAATATTCAGAATCCAACCTGACGCTGAATGTTTTCAGCTTTCCGAAGCTCCGACGGCTCACAAAGGCGCTCTGGGCGAATCATCCAAATCCAAGCTTACGGACGAAGACGTCGAACGCATGTTACAGAATTTGAAAGCGTAATTATATTTCCCAAATCCGTGGATAGAGAAGATTATGTGTATATACTAATGCGACATTGATTTCCATACGCGAATGAATGTCGTTGATCGACAAAATTGACGTATTACATTTAAAATGGTCTCATTATATGCTAATCGTGATCATCATATCGTAATCACCTGATCAATGAATCCGTATCGAATTCAAAACGCGAGGAACAACGTCAACGGGCAGTGATCGGATCCCAATACTTTGGAACGATGAGCGACGTCGCATAAATTGTCCTTCAACCGTTGGCTGAGCACGAAATAATCGAGACGCCTGAAATTGGAATGCGTCAATTATGGCCTTCCCAGTAAACGAAGCAAAGCTTACCATCCGACGTTCTTAGCTCTGGCATTATTCAAATAACTCCAAAACGTGTAGACGCCTTCTTTATCCGGATACAGAGCTCGGAAACCGTCCACGAAGCCGTTGTTCAATAATTCCGTCATATCCTCTCGTTCTTCTTTCGTAAATCCAGGCGATTTCGCGTTGGATTGCGGTCTGGCGAGATCTGAAAAGTGAAGATATAAATCTTCGGCTACTGTGAGTGGACCCATTAGCCCTGCCCTTGATCCAGAACTGGCGCCCCAGTCTGGAGGTACAGGGCTACTGTAGGTGCTACTGTGAAGCAAATTGAACACTTACCAATCGGTTTGTGAGCAACGTTGAGATCACCGCACAAAATGAGCGGTTTCTTTTCGTCCAATCGCTTCATGTACGCCAAGAAATCCGTATTCCACTTACGTCGGTACGCCAAACGCGTCAAACCACGACTGCTATTCGGAACGTCTGAAAAAACGGGAAGAAACTGCAATTACTGCAGTCACGGAATGCAGAAATACTTACAAACAGCCAGTAAATAGAAATTCTCGTATTCGGCAGTGATCAAACGCCCTTCGGTATCGTGTTCTTCGATTCCTGAAACAGAAACGGGATGTCAGCAGCTGCAGAAGAAAAATCAATCAATGCTTACCAATTCCGTAATCAACTTTGATCGGTTTCGTTTTAGTGAATAAACCGACGCCTGAATATCCGCTTTTTGACGCCGGACTGTACCAATACGTGTGATATCCATTCGGGTCCTTCGCATCGGCCGGAATATCTTTCTCGCCGCATTTGGTTTCTTGCAAGACGAAAATGTCCGGATTCTCTTTCTCCAAATACGCCAGACCGCCTTTCTTCAACCACGCACGGACGCCGCTGACGTTCCACGATGAAACTTTGAAATTCCACGCACGCCCGTCTTTCGTTTTTGCATCCGACTCGTAGGTTTCGCTTTCGGCTTCGCTGTCCTGAAATAGGAAGGAAAATTTCAGAAGAAATTGGAATGTAAATTAAAGAATTACCTCGTCAGGATCGGCTACTTGAACCGCATCTCCTTCGGTCGTATCGTCGGCCGAAGCTGCGTCCGCATCGGTTGTATCCTCGGTTGCAGCCGTCGCGTTCCTTCCCTTTTTCGGCGACGGTTTCTTTTCTTCAGCGGCGGTCTAACATAGAAATTCCAATTACAAAAATGAACAGCAGAATGCTTTTCTGCTGCAGCAGGCATGAATTGTGCTGATCAAACAGCAGGTGTCTAATATTTGGTACAAAACAGAATTTTGCATTTCAACCTGCCCTCAAAATTTAGAGAGGAGTGCTTGTGTAAACATGCTAAATTCATAAAATGCCTTGCATCCTCTCAAAATGAAGAAGCAGAAGCGTATTTGCATAATCTGAAGTCACATTTACCTTTCGTTTTTTCGGGGCCATCGTAAAATTCGTGGAAGATGAACTCGAAAACCACGGATTGCTCTTTTTGAGAATTTGACGCGAATGAAATGCTACTGGAGATTTGAGGTAGAAAATTCGGTGCCGTTGGAGACTGATAAATGCTAATTTAACGATGAACCGTGAATTCGTCTTGTGAATTTGGTCAAATAATGATCGATTTCTGAAGAATCGAGATAGATAAATTTTTGGGAATCGATTTCTTGCCCAGGAGAGCACCGGAAGTGAAATGGATGAGGTTCAGATTAGGCAAAAAGTCACAATGCGAAAAAATCGTATTTTCTGAACTGTTATGATGAAAAATGAAGCCGCGTATTTTAATTCATCGATTATGTCAGTGATAAGTACTAATCATAAACCTCGTTTCGTACTTCAACAATTTCAATGAATCTGAATCTTGTAAATTCTCGACCCGCTTACGTCAATACACAGCAGCCGAAACGGGTGCCATTCGGGATTACGCCCACCCTCGTGGCTGGCGAAAGTGGAAAATCAGAAAAGTTAGTTCATTTGCATAATTCCTAATTAATTTTGGAATTTGTAAATTGCGATAAAACCATTCGTCACCCGCAAAATGGACTAGTCTCATTCATCGTCAACGTCTTCCATGGATTTATTCGTCGATTCTATGGATTTTACGATATTTCCGTGAATTCTACGATTATTCGTTGCAAATTCCTGCATTTGTAATTTCTTGAACAATGCCGTTTACTAAACGAGCTATATCACCGGTCAACGTTAGTCAACATCGATTACCGCCGAATATTCGTCAGAACGAATTGGATTGCGTGGCGAATGGAACGTTGGCCAATTTAATTCGTCAATTGAGCTCGTTGAGTCGTCACGCCGAGGATATTTTCGGCGAACTTTATCGGGAAGCGGTGAAAGTCGAGCACAAAACTAATACGCTATTCAGTCGTATCGATCGATTAGCCGTGAAAGTCACGCAATTGGATAGTAAAATCGAAGAAGGTGAGTCGTGATTTTGAGATTTTCATGTTTTCATGAATTCGTATCTGGCTGCAAGCCGTGGGAGGTATGAATCCTCATCAAAGGCGGATAGTGGCAGATGTGTTTCATGCGAATTTTTTGCGTCGTGTGTATCAGTCCCCTTTTTCAGTGTCGCTTCAAGACCTTCATTTGCGGAAGCCATTCAAGAGCAGTACATTGATCGATCAGCAATCGCTAAATCGGCACACGATGCCTGCTGCAATGGCCGAATGTTATGGGCGATGCGATCGTCCGCCTGATTTGGATAAATTGAATCTGTTCAGGTATGCGCATTTGTCTGCTTTTCTTTCCAATTCGTGAAAACGTCCAATTTTTAGGGATGATGGCAAATCCGGGTTGAAATTCTACACGGATCCGGATTATTTCTTCGCGTTATGGAGAGAGGAAATGCTGAAAGATACGGATCCAATTAAGAAGGTAAAATGAGCCCTTTTGTTAATTTAAGTAAAATCTAAAGACTGACTGTTTTTCAGGTGAATAAAGGGAAAAGCTCCAACGAAAAACGTCGCAAACCTCGTCAATCCCACGAACACAGGCAGAAATACTACGATCGGGGAATGCTACTTCGTCAAGCCGAACCGTGCCAAACTCCCACTGATTATCAAGGCGTACAACAAGCAATACAAGACGAAACGCCCGGTTATCAAATGGCCAATGGTCGTATGCCGTATTACGCACAACATCAGCAGCAACTGTCAATGATGCGACCGGAAAGCTTGGAATTACAATACGGTACATCCGGATACGGGTCCATGGATTCGGCGTCAACAAATCAGCAGCAAATGCGAGTCCAACAGCAGCATCGAACCGTTCCGCAGCCGCCACCGTCAGCATTGGCCCAACAGTACGCTATTATCAATCGAAATCAACAAAACGCCATTGGGAGCGGTTCGCATCTATTACAACAGCAACGAAGAAATGGAAATTCCTTATTGGCATCCGAAACCAGTGGTGGTGCGACTCCGACGCCGTTGTACGAACTCGATCAGTTATCACCGAGATCCATGGAATCAACGGAAAGTGGACAATCGCGTTATGGATTTTCGAGGCCTTCGCAACCTCCGCCAGCACCACCGCCGGCTCCGAATATCGTGGATATTCAGCGCAATATTTCCACTCATTCGAATGGAGATTTACCAAACCGATTGGCCGAATTACGATTAGCGGGTACGTTGTAAATTCTTGCTGTCCAATGCTAAAATAATGACAGGCTTATTTATAGGTCGATCCGCTGCCAATGGTCGCGAGCATATACCACCATTACCACACGCATTCAATGCAACGGGTGACGATCGTTCAGCGTCGCCGGATTTACCGCCTCCACCACCGCCGTTGGTTTCGGCTGGAATCGATTATTCGGCGAGCACGGATTTCAGCGATAAAGCTCCGTCTCCGCCGCCGCCTTTGGTCACGCCTGCATCGTCTTCATCATTCGTCACAGCATCTTCACCGCCTTCAGTCGCTGGTGGAGCAAATCGCCTTCAAAACGGAGCTCCGAATCAACCGCCGCCGCCTCCACCGCCGCCGCCGATGCCGAAATCGAACGAGGAGAAAGCCGCCGCGATTTCATCGAGCGCCCAAAATGCGCCAGCTACGACAAGGAATCCGAATCTGGCCGATTCCAGAACTCTGGACGCTCGTTCGGATTTATTGAGAGCGATCAAACAAGGTATTCAATTGAAGAAAGTTGATCGGCAAGAGGAGAAAGCCAGGGACGACGCAGCTGTGGAGAAAGGTCACGACGTGGCGGCCATATTGAAACGGCGAATGGAAGACGTGATGGGAAGGTCGGAATCCGAAGGTTCAGCGTCCGAATTCGAGGACGATTGGGACGATTGAGAATTCGTTCGGTCAATGGAGAAAGCTTCCTGATCCGAAGTACAGCGCATTCGAGGTAAGTTACTGTAGGTTTTTTTTGTACAGCATTTTGCTGTTACATTTGCTTGAATTCTCCTTACATCTCTTAGGAGACGTTGTGCCTTTTTGCATTCGTTCTCAGATAACCAGTGCTTGGCTGGTATGTAGTACCTTCCCCTGGGCCTATGATTAGCCATGAAATGTTACTTCGCGCGTCTCAATATCACTCACCTCTGCTAATCGTGATTTGCTTATGCTGTTGTGATATTTGTACACAGCTGATAGGCAGAATTTAGAATCACCAGTTTTTTCTTCGTCCCCCAATTGATCGATCGATCGATTGATCATGCAAATCCCATTCTTTTTTTTATCGCGCTGGTGCTCATGATAGTCAGATGAATTTGTACTGAAGGTCTTTGTTTTTGAGACGCGATTTTGAGCATGCATTGATGTCAGTTACATGAACTGGCATGATTGTTTTTGTCTAATTAATGGCGTTAATTTATCGGTGGCTGTAATTTTTCATGGGCGGGCTTTTTGCTTAAAGCATGTAGGTATTGCGTAAATCCAAATTTTTGGCAATCATTAGTCTTTTTGTGCATTGAATTTTTTAAAATGAAGTTTCGAGGATAGGTTTTGTACTTTTTGTGAGGAAACATTCTTGGAAATTGTTTTGTGATGTTTTTCATTCACATTTTTTGGAGCATTCATGCGCTTGCCTGGAGCTGATTTTTTGTTTTTTTTCTGGAATCTTGTCCCATACGACTCGCGTGTCGTATTCGGCAAGTACAACGAATTTGTTTGTTTTTTTGAGAGGCATTTTTTGTTCCATCACCAGCCGCGTGGATTTCTTTGCTACAATGTGTTCGTCTCTTGATTGATTCCGTATTCAGGCGCAATTTGGGTAATTTATGTTCGGCTTTGTATTTATGCTAATATCCGGGGCTTTAGTTGTTAAATTCCAATAAATCGGTTGAGCGTATTCGGAATTTGTGTATATGGGATCGATATGGATCTGTTTTGTTCAATTATTTTCCATTTTCATCTGATGTATACATATGATGATGAGGAATACCTTTTCAGGATGCAACGATTGACGAAATCGGCTTTATTGGAAGCGTATCCGGTGGTCAGGAAGATCGTGGGTGATTATTTGGTCAATCAGCTGCCGACGTGTCCGCAAAGAGCCACGGAATGGGTGGAGAAGGTGAGTGGATCCAGATTTGGATCAATGATCCAAATGCTGATTTGGATTTGGATTTGGACCGATACCTAATTCGCGTATTTCAGGTATTGGATTACAACGTTCCGCATGGGAAATTGACTCGTGGATTAACCGTCGTCCACGCGTATCAATATTTGAAACCGCAGGCGTCCGAAAGCGATATCAACGTTGCGGTGAAATTAGCGTGGGCGTTGGAATTGGTACGCTTCGTTTGCGTTTGCAAGTTTCAAAATCTAATCCGCCCTTCGTTTCAGCTCCAAGCCTGTTTTCTGGTCGCCGACGATATTATGGATTCGTCGTTGACCAGACGAGGACGGCCGTGTTGGTATAAAGTGGTAAGCTAACAAATGATTTGGATCGCGTATGCGCAAGTGGCGGGTTGACACACCCTAGGGCGAAAAATTTTAGAGAAAAATGCATGTCTGTGGACCCCCTCCCCCACAATTATTTGAATTTCTGACGAAAATGGCGCAATTTTGACCAAAGTTTTGTGGGCGGGAAATTTGAATTTCCCCGACCTTGTGCATCCCTGAATTGGATCATTCATGGATTAATGATCTCATTGTTTTAGTCGAACGTTGGTATGAACGCGGTCAACGATTCGTTATTATTGGAGAATTCCGTTTACGTTCTGCTCAAGAATTCTCTGGCCGATGAGAAATTGCGCAATTCCATTCTGAGTATCATCGCTGAAGTAAGCGTTTTTTCTTTCGCGATTTATGGTCGTGAATTATACATGGATTCGAATTGCAGGCGAAATTGAATACATTGCTGGGTCAACATTTGGATTCCGAATCGACGCCTTTACACGCGTGTACGAACGAGCATTATTCGAATGTGGTCCGATTAAAGACCAGTCATTATTCCTTCTATTTACCACTGGCTTTGGCGTTAACTTTGGTAAGTTCTGATTCCATCAGTTGAATTCGGGAGATGGGAATGGTTCTACCATTCCAGCGCCTTCGACCGATGGCTGCCTTTGGGACCCTCGGCCATTTAGCACAGGTGAATGCAAGTTTGCCAGCTTCCCGATTGGTGGATCGAAGCAATACCAAATCGATGCTTTCATTTCAGGCTGGCGAGAATATCCAGAATGCGCCGAATGAATTGCAACGGTTGTGCTACGATATGGGTTACTATTTCCAAGTTCAGGTAATGGTTTCGTGATTCACTGTTCTATCAGTGAATGAATAATTTGATTTTCAGGACGATTATTTGGATTGTTTCGGTGATCCGACGGTCACCGGTAAAGTAGGCACGGATATCCAAGATGGCAAATGCACGTGGCTATTGATCAACGCTTTGGATTCTGTACAAAGGAACGGCGACGATTGGAAGATGTTGGAGGTGAGCGGAACGCTTCGATCCTTCCTTCGAATCTCGAACGTCCATTTTTCAGGCCAATTATGGGAAATCAGAATCGTCGCATGTCGACGCCGTGAAAACGTTGTACGCTCGATTGGGATTGGAAAGGAAGTACGAGAATTTCGAATCGGAGATATTCAAGGTATTGAAAGATCAAATCGATAATTTCCCAATATCATCGCTACGCGTATTATTCATTGAGCTGTTACAAGAGTTGCATCAGAGAAAGAAATAAGCATGGTGATTATGTCAATGTAATGAGTGAAAATCGAAATGTTGAAAATGTAACCAAATCAACGATCATGGGAATGAATCGTCGTATCAGCATCGTGGCCTCATTCAACCGTCCGTCGTTTTGTAATGATCATCGTCGATCGTCGTATACACGTGGCCTTCGCTGGCCAGAAATTCCAGAACGTCGCTGAAACGAATACGCATCGAGTTGCTTCGAATGGAGCATAATTCTGCAGAACTCACCGCAGTTTCTGCTGGCCCAAATTCGGGAATCGTCTTCCAATTTCTTGAATTCCATAACCGCTCTCGGTCGTGGCACTGGCCAAGAAACGATGAATCTGAAATGAAGGAACGTTTAGCAAGATCCACATACAACAAATCTTTCATTACCTCGGCGTTGATTCCAGTTAATCCGGAAGAGATCGACGGCATAGCCACGGTTTTGGATGCTCCTCCGTATGCACTGCTACCGTAAGCCGAAGTTGCACCGCCGATTGGAGCGTTGACGGACATTGGTCCAGCACCGCCCGGCATATTCTTGTTCATTGATCTTTCTTCGTGACGACGTATGATGTCCTGAAAAATGCAGGCGTTACGGATAAGCTCAGGAAATCCGAGCAAATTTTTTACCTTGGAGTAGAACAGGCGGCAGTAGGTGACTTCCAGCATATGCATTGTCACTTCGTTGAGATTCGTCAATGGCGTGACGGTGAACGCAGTTAATCCCTTTTGATTTCCCCACGTCCGGATCTTTCCAATAACGCGTACGAACGTCTTCTCGGCCACTGGAACCATGGTTCCTTCACGTTCCTGAAAGAAGGCTTTTTTTACTCAGTATATTTCTCTGCTACCAAGAACAGAAAATGCTCTTAATAAAAATTTAGGCTTACGTCTTGAATCAGCTGATTCACCAACAGCGGAGGTCCAGAATTATCGTCCAACATATAATCGAAACTAGCAGCGTTCAATTTTCGCTCTTCCGATCGAATCATTCCAACCAGAGTGACCTGAAACGTGGACGTTAATTTCTCAAATCCATATGCAATTTAAACGGCTTACTTCAGAAGATTCGTGAATACCACGTCGAACCGCGTCCTGACCGGGCAATAAATCGTGAATATCCTTCGTCAACACTGGGATCCAAGGCGCATTTCGACCACGAAACTGAAAATGGAAATCTCATAAATCATTCTGTACTTTCAACAAATCAATAAATCACTTACGGTGCTTTTCCGTTCGGCAGTATCTTGAGTGGCAATAAAACCGCCGCCGCCCATGCCATAGCTTGTATCCATGCCTAAAATATTGGAATTTCTTGAAAATATTTTCTTAATTTTCCAAATAAATTTACCTTCGAACATTCCGCGATAGAATTATGATCAGAAATACGGGACCTGAGGTAAACGGAATACCCTCGTTATTTTCGACAAGTAATATCAATCGGATTGATTGATCAGAGCAGAATTATAATCAATTTTGGGATTTTCGAAAATTCGAGCGGGCTATTGGCGAATTAGCGCTTCGTAGCAGACGAAGCCATTGTCCCGACCGTTTATGCCAGCGTGCTAGAAAATTGTCTGCTACATCCCGCATTTCCTCAATTCCGGTTTTGGAATTTTTTTATTTCCAAAAATTCAAGTATTATAATTATGAATTCTGATTAGAAATCGATTAAAGATGATGTTCTCATTGTTACAATTATGCTCTACTGCGTTATCGCACATTCGACGTCGTCTTCCGGATTATCCATTGACGGTAATAAGAAATTGCAAAATCTTTTTTTTTACAAAAAAACTTAATTTTTTTCAGGTGGAATCGATATTGGCCGAATTCGAGTTGACCAACGATACGTTGCGAAGAGTGATGCAGGATTTACATGGTCAAATGGATTTGGGACTTCAAGACGGCTTGCATTCATCGTCGGTGGCAATGTTGCCTTCGTTCGTGCCAACGTTGACCAACGGAACAGGTATGTGCAATTTTTATGTTCGCATATAGCATTGCTGGGTGCAGACGTATGCACCATGGCCTATGATTTATGGCCTTTTTATCCGGCCTTCTAAAGATAGCCCTTGATTTTGTTTACAACTACTAAACAATCATTTTAGAGCGAGGGAAGTTTTTGGCCATGGATTTGGGTGGAACGAATTTACGAGTCCTTCTGATGAACGTGGACGGCAATGAGAACTCGTCGGAGAGCCGAAATTATAAGATCCCCAATTCAGCTATGACCGGAACTGGCGAAGAGGTAATTTTATCCATCATATGAATGCAGATCGATTGCATTGCTTTGTTTCAGCTATTCGATTACATCGTCAACTGCATGGCCAATTTTCTGGACGAAAAAGGATTAATGGATATCAAACTGCCGCTCGGATTTACGTTCAGTTATCCGTGTGATCAGACCAGTTTGTATTCGGCCATCCTGATACGTTGGACGAAAGGATTTACTGCATCGGGCGTCGTTGGAGAGGATGTTGTCAAGATCATGAGACGTTCAATCGAACGGAATGGGGTAAGATGAACGCTTGGCGTGATTTCTGGGTTGCTAATTGATCAATTCTTTCAGAAGATAAAGATTGGTCAAATCTCGCTGATCAATGACACGGTTGGTACAATTATCGCTGGCGGAGACGAGCATCCTGGATGCGTTCTGGGCGTTATAGTTGGTAAGTTGCGTGAATCATAAATTAGATTGAAACAGCTCCATTTCGTTGCAGGTACCGGGACCAATGCCGCGTACATGGAAGAGACCAAGAATATCACCAAGCTGAGCGTCCCGCATCCGTATGAACAGGTAAAGGCTGCCATGCATTGCCGATACAGTCGACTTCGCTTATTGTCATACCCTCTGGACCAAAAATTTTCATGACAATAACCGACATATTCCATTATCCGTAGTGTTATAACATCACACGTATGCCATTGGGGATAGAAAACAGGGTATCTAATATCCGACATTTTCCATTATCCGACATGATATTAACCGTAGTCGACTGTATTCGAAACTGAATATCGGTTTTGTTTCAGATGATTATCGACACTGAATGGGGCGCTTTCGGTGACCGTGGAGAAATCGATTACATCAGGACGGAATACGATGGCATTGTGGACAAAAGATCGGTGCATCCAGGAGAATATTCGTAAGTGCATTTTTCTTCTGATATTACTATAGTTTTGCTCATGATGGCATGTTTCAGATTCGACAAGCTCATTGCCGGAATGTATTTGGGCGAATTGGTACGGCTTGTATTAGAACGTTTGGTCAAGAACGGCTTGATATTTTCCGGTCGGGGTTCGGATTTATTATTCACCGTGGATGCGTTTCCGACGAAATTCATCTCGGAGATCTTGAGGTAAGCCACGCTTTA
Source organism: Discolaimus major (assembly GCA_034695185.1). Taxonomy (NCBI): domain Eukaryota; kingdom Metazoa; phylum Nematoda; class Enoplea; order Dorylaimida; family Qudsianematidae; genus Discolaimus; species Discolaimus major. The sequence goes on from JAQIWJ010001150.1 coordinate 12,566, forward strand.
GAGCAGGCGAAGATCATGATACAGGTCAGTTTTTATCTTGCAGTGACAGTGGCGGATATTTATACAACGCGAGGCAAGTATTGGACGAGTTGGGAGTGGACGGCTACACTTATTCGGACATGCTTCTATTGCGAGAAGTGTGCATGGTCATATCTCGGAGATCAGCTAATTTGGCGGCAGCAGGTAAGCGTGGAGGCTAATGAGCAATGCCTCTGATGATCATTGGGCCCATCTCTTACGTTTCAGCTATCGCATGCGTTGTCAATCGCATTGGAAAGAAGAAAGCAACCGTTGGTGTCGACGGTTCCACGTACCGTTTCCATCCATTCTTCCACGCTTGGGTGCAAGAGAAAGCTCGTCAATTGATCAGACCGGATATAGAAGTAAGCTTTCGTTTATTCAGCTATTTGCTCATACATGTGCAAGGTCGGCTTGGTCAGGTCGCACACTGGGGAGGTTGGTTGGCAAAAAAAATTTTAAACCAAAAAA
>JAQIWJ010001151.1:0-13048 GCA_034695185.1 Discolaimus major
TTTACGAACAGTCCTGAATGCCATGAAGGCAGATTCTTCCATTTGGACATCCTGAATCATCAGACCAAAGGTGTGGATACATTGTTGTTCCAATTGTTGGTTTTGGGCGGTTTCACAACATCCAATGGTCGAGTGTGGAGGGTTCAAAACAATGATACGTACGTGATCGAAATCACATCAGCTCCAAATGGTTGGTTGTCACCTGAACCAGGAGTGGAATTACCGCAGTCATTACCATTGAGATTCATGTTCCCAATGGTTTTGTGCCACAGTCCAACATCCTCGTTGGTGAATTGCATGGAAGTTGGTCGTTTGAAGAATTCTCAAATGGTTCATCAGTATTGCGATTTCGAATGGCTATTCAACGACAAAGCTCAACGTGTGTATTGGTATTTATCTGGTCGATACGAACGATTCGATGGCAATTTCGATCCAGCTCAACATGTTGAGACGAATGGCGTGCTGATGTTGAAAATGTTTTTGAATTCGTGCGGTATCCCGAATCCGTCATGGTTCGAATTGGTAAATTACGTCAGCTTCTTGAACGAACAATTATTATGTTGCCAACAATCGATATTCGTCAATCAATCGGATTTATTCCCTGGATTCAGGAAATTCGTGGTGAAATTCATGACGTTCATGGCTCGTGATTTCGCCACTAGATCGTTGGAAATCGCTGAAGACGTTTCGAATTTGCATCAGGAACGATTCGGACAATTGGAAGCGTACAGACCGAAACATCGTTGGGAACATGAATTCCATCCGTACATGTTCTTCAATCAAGACAGTGAATCCATGTCATTTTTGGGATGCAAATTCAACCAAAATGGTGATTTGATCGATGCAAAAACTGGAAGAACCTACGTTGATGCCGCCAGTTTGGCCAATCAAATATTGGTGGCGAATTTGGAAACAAACAAAGTGCCTCTTAATGAATCTTGTTTGTTCAGATGTGGTATTCCGGTGGTTTTGATGGGCGAAACGGGGTGCGGAAAGACCGGATTGATTCAGTTTTTGTCCGAGCTCCAAAGACACGGAAAGCCGGATTATCAGAATTTGGTATTGCTAAGGGTAAGTGATTTCTTGGCGCTTGATTTGCACTTTTGCAATTGCCTTGGCTGGTTGAAACCGAATTGCGCAATTGATTTCAAAGGCGCATTTATAAAATAATTCTAATGCAAGCGCGTCCGTTGTGGAATCAAGTTGCGCAATCGGTGTCATTGCGCAATGCATCTTGTGGTTCGAGAATATTCAATGTCTCATTCAAAGCATTAATTGCGCAATATCGCATTTTTCAGATGCACGGTGGCATAACCAAAGGTCGCATCGAAACTGCGGTCAATGAAGCTTTGGAATTGGCGAAAAGGAATAAAACTCAATTCGGAATGCCGACGTATTTATTTTTCGACGAAGCCAATACGACTCCGAATATAAATTTCGTCAAAGAAATCATTTGCGACGATTCGATGAACGGTGTCGAATTAAATGCGCGCGAATACGATTTGTGCATTGCGGCTGCCGTGAATCCGTACAGAAAGTATGTGCGAGATTGCGCAATTTGATGAGGTTATTGATTATCGATATTTTAGGCATGATGATCAGACGTTTCGAAACGTCAGGATTGGGATACCATGTTGGAACGAGTCATGTTCAGCAGACGTTTGGTAAGTGACGGCATTTTTGTGGACCTTGATCACTGATGATCAATTATTGATTGATCATATTACTGATCAGTTCAATTATATTTAGGCACGATTCCATTGCGCCATTTGGGAAATCGAGTCGAGCCATTGGCTCCCAAGTTTGATACCGTTCGTGATCGATTTTGGAACGTTGACCAATGAGACCGAAAGTACTTACATCAAACGGATGTTCGATCGATTCGTAAGATCAGTCATGTTTAATTTAAATCAAGGTCTGATCAGTTGGATTTTTCAGATTCAACAATTGAGTTCATTCATTCCTGCTTGGCGACGAGATTCGAAAATGGAGGACAAAGCATGCAATTTATTGTCTGAAATTCAAGCATGGATGAAAAAGCAGAAGGTAACTTTATAAGCAATCATTTTTGAAAGGAAACTGAGAATAATCATTTCAGGATGAAACCAGTTTCGTCAGTTTGCGCAATATCGATCGCACATTGAAAGTGGCCGAATGGTTTTTGCGACATCGCAATTTATTGTTGGAAAATATGAAAACGGCTGGAGCAATGGTGAGCGGTTTTCATTTCTTCTCACATCTCTGCGAGGAGACAAATTCAATTTCAGGATTTCCCTGTTTTGATACGAGCAGTTGTTTTGGCGATTTCGGTTTGCTATCGCGCATCATTGTCATCCGAGAAGCGTTCAAAGTTTCGATAATCATCTGATCAGGCATTTGAAATTGGCGCCATCTAGAAGGCATGGGCAAATCAGTACAATTCAAATGGAAATCGATGCGTCAGTTTGTTTTTTTATTTATTTTGGATTGTAGAATTGCAAGTGTGCAGCAGCAAATTATTTTTAGGGCAGTAACTAGAAATTTACATTGCGAAAAGTAACGCCAAATTTAAAATTTGTCTGCTGCGGAGCGGAAGCACCTCTTGCAACTTTCTGAATTTGAACACTGACATCAATCGTACGCCTAATTTTCAGGTGTCAAAACGTGTTTTTTGGAAGGCATTCAATTGCACGATAACATCGCCAAAAATGCGGCATTGAAAGAGAATTTATTCCTGATGACGTTATGTATCGAATTGAGGATTCCATTATTCCTCGTCGGTCGACCGGGAAGTTCGAAATCATTGGCCAGGGCAATTATTGAGGAGAATATGCGTGGACCTCGATCAGTGAGTCCAGTGTTCCAAACGTTGAAAGTGGTGAGTTGATCAATATTGGCTGACAAAATCGGTGTTGTAAAATTGCGCAATTTCAGGCCAGATTCTTCTCATTTCAATGCAGCCCATTGGCTCAAGCCGAGGAGATGGAGAAAGTATTCCGACGTGGTGCGATGCATCAAAGGGAGAAAGATTTGACCAAAGAAGTGGTCGTTGTGGTGGCTGACGAAGTTGGTTTGGCCGAGGATACATTGGCTTTGAAATGCCTCCACGGCCTATTGGAAGAGGGTATTCAAATCGATACTGAACCGTTGGCTGCTTATCATAAGACAAGTTTCATCGGCATTTCCAATTGGGCATTGGATCCGGCGAAAATGAATCGAGCCATTTTCGTTCTAATATCGATTCCCGATTCCGATCAATTGATTCAAACGGCTCGGGTGATCTGCGATTTGGACATTACGCCGGATAAACATATGGAGATATTGATCGATCCATTGGTACGAGCGTACATCAGAGTTTATGAAGCGAGAAGGGAAGCTGGATTCGAATTTTTTGGATTGCGCGATTTCTATTGGTAAATGATTGGTTTCTAGCGGTCTATTGCTCAATCGGTAGCGCTCTGGGTCTGTCACTTTGGAAGTCCCAGGTTCAACTGCAATTATGGCTCGTTCCCATCTCACCACTGATCCACCCCTGTTGCATCTACCAGAAATTTGAATATTTCAGCTTGATGAAAATGATTTACGACATTGCCAAACGCAATCGAAAACGTCGCGACGTTGATGGCAATACCACACCGTTGCCATCGAATGAATTGATCCGAGCCATCAAGCGGAATTTCAGTGGTCAACAAGACGACAGTACGCTCGTGATTTTCATGAACGAAATGGTCAACGTTATTTCTACACAGGTAAGAAGTTTAAAATGGTATTTGCTATAGTGAATAAAAGTAATTTTGATTATAGGAAATGAAATTGATCAAACCATCGGAATTGATTATGGAAAATTTATTGGGACTTCCTTCCAAGTAAGTAATCAGCTTATTGCGCAAGTTGGTGTTGTGTTTTTTCACATTGCGCAATCAGGTTGCATGTTGCAAACTTGACCTTGCAACAACTGCCCGAATTGCGCAATGTGGTATTTGCAGATTGCAAGTATTTGTTTGACTGGCACCTTGCTTCACATTGCGCAATGTCAAAGCCGAATTTTTGCAGGGAACGTTTGAATCGTTATTTACTGGTATTGACCCAGAACGACGCCGCTTTTCAAGCCATCAAGCAAACGGACGCGTTGAAGAATGCGGTGGTCATTTTTGGAAGCGCGTTCCCCAAGGATATCGAATATACTCAAGCTTGCAAATATATCAATAAAATCAAAGTATGCATGGATCGTGGATCGACAGTCATCTTGCTCAATTTGGATTCGCTTTACGAGAGTCTGTACGATCTCCTGAATCAGGTACAGTGATCTAGCATTTTATTATCGATTTTTGAGCTGATTATCGATTTTGTTCAGGCCTTCATCAGATTCGGTGGAAAGGATTTCGTGGATCTTGGTTTGGGAACGCATCGCTTGAAATGTCACGTGGAGAAGAATTTCAGGTACATTTGTGTCATTCATATTTATAAATCATGCTGAAGAAAATGATTTTTAGACTCTTGGTCGTGGTTGGACGCGAAGAAGCCATCAAGAAATTCCCAGCACCATTGATCAATCGATTGGAAAAGCATTATTTGACGTTGATTTCGGAATTGAACAAACGGAAATCGGATGTGCTCAGGACGTTGGAGAGATGGGTGGCTGATTTTGTGTCCATCAATGGAAAAGAGTAAGTTTGGAGTTATTTTGTATTTTTGAATATTGACGTCATTATTTTAGATCAGTATCACCTCAAAATGCATTTATCGGTTACAACGTGGATACATTGGCCGCTTTGGTTTTGGATGCGAGCCAAAAAGCGAAAAGTCGTGGACAATGGTCGTTCGAAAGTAGGTTTTTGAATTTGGCGCGCAGGTTGTTGCAGCCATGAGTTTCTATGGGGACTTGCGGATGGCTTTATGAAGGCATGCAATAAATCTCGAAGCTCTTCATTGCAGGTTATCCAAAGCGCGGTTCAATTCAAATTGATCCAATGCGCAACGCCCGAATCCATTGTGCGTCTCGGTTTGACCGATTTGAGGAAAGGCGCGGAATATTGGCAAAATACATATTTCCGAACTCAAGCTCATCGAAGTTTCAAAGAATATTTCCTACGATTCGTCAGTCCAATGACCAGTTGATTCAAGTATATTTTTGTTTGGGCTAGTTTAAAATGATTTGCACAAATGCAGTTACAGGTGACTACGCATTCGAGATTATTGGCTCGAGATGATATAGAATCGATCACGAAGGATGCAACGATAGCCATGGAACAAATTCATTTGTTCAATTTGAGACAATACGGAACGGAGCAGGAATTTTTGGACGATTTGAAGTAAGCCTGGTCTGCCATAAGTGGCATGCACAACATTGCGCAATTCATACATTCTCGTATTTGGAATGCGCATTGCGCAATGAATTTTTAAAAGCAGTCGTGGTTTTTATTCAATTTTTTCCAGGCGTGTCCATGATATCAGCATGGAAACTGGCACAATGCAATATGTCATCGTCCAATGCGCGTATCAGGAATCGCACGCCGCTTTGGTCTCTGGATGTTGCTATCATTTGGAAAAACTGTTGGCCGATAACCCTGATCACCAAGTTCAAACATTCTTGATCTGCAGTTTACCAAGGAAGAAAAGCGGTTGTTTCAATGGATTCCGAACAGGAGTTTGGGAATGCGTGCATATCGATCAGATCGTGGATTTGGCTGAAGAAGAAGCCGGCGTTGACCTGTTGGATATGGTCAATAAATCGATTTCGGAATTATTTCAAGAATACGTGGAGTTCAAAAAACAGCGAAAGGAGAATTGCACGTTCAATTTCGATCCATTGTTAAATGAATGTTTGCATTTGGCCGCGGCCATGATTCGAGATGTGTCCAGTAGAAAATTGGAACGTCGATTGTTGATGGTTGAATTTTCCAGGCCTGATGAAATCGGAGGTAAGAAATGTTGAATTGCAAAGTCATGAGTGTCGATTTTGTAAAAATATTGCGCAATCATTTAAATTTGCATTTTGCGAAATTGCGCAATTCGTTCCTGAATTAATCATAGTCTTGCGCAACAAGAAAATACAAATGCCTCAATTTCAGCAGCATTCTCGTCAATCCTATGCGGTCATTTACTGTCATTATTGCAACAAATGGACAATTTACGATCCAATGATCAGATCAACGTCAACGCATGGATGTTGAGAGAAGTTGACAATTTCAGTTCCATTTTCTCCAATTCCACTTACATGTAAGTTCAGTTTGAATTTGCCGCCTTGATGTAAGCGCCTTCTATATATCGAGCAGTTTATAACAAGTTATATATTTTAGGCAAGCCATCCGCAAACGAATGGAAGCAGATATCGCTCCATTGTTGGCCGGTATAATCAGTCTGATCGACGTTGGACATAATTTGAATCACCTGTACGATTTCGACACTTATTGGGCTCGACCGCTTTGGTTCCAATTATTTTCGGACGCGTCGTTTTTGAATTTGCAATACACGCGCGAGATGAATTCGAATTTGTATTTCGAGAAGGATGGCGACGGTTTCATGTTGCCACGAAACGAATTCGCGATTGATCAATCGTCGCCAGTGAAAACGCCGTTTCACACGATTATGACGAAGAAAATTTTGAACTCAATTCAATCGATGGGCACTGCCTGGGGTAAGCAGCTTGGTACGATAGTACAAATTGCGCAATTTGGGTTGATATGCGCAGATCGCGCAATATTGTAGAAAATGCCTAGATTGCGCAATATTGTAGAAAATGCGTAGATTGCGCAATATTGTAGAAAATGCCTAGATTTCGCAATATTGTAGAAAATGCGTAGATTGCGCAATATTGTAGAAAATGCCTAGATTTCGCAATATTGTAGAAAATGCCTAGATTGCGCAACTTTGCGAATCGTAATCAATTTGCTGATTTTGTTTCAGAAAGTCTGGACGTCGGTGCGAAGGTGCGTCGCGTTCAAGCATGCTTGAGAGATTCGACCGATTGGTTCCCACGTTTGGATGGAATTTCTGAAGAGCCAGACTTTTTGGAACGTTACATTATGGATATTATTCATCATAATTATCCATCCGCTAATGATGTTATGAAAGAAGTGAGCTGATTGCCAAGTATTTCCGTAGCAATCTTTACAATAGTCTCCATTTTTAGCTGATGAAAGATTGGCTGATGCGTGAATTGCGAAATCCCGATTATCATCCGCTAATCATCGGTGCTCAATTCGCCAATCAATATTTAGCGACGCGTATTAATCGGGCCATCGTTTTTGGCTAATTTGGCTCACGAAATTGGACAATTGCAAAGTCAGCAAGAAATGAGTCAACAAGAATTGGCGGTTTTGGAAGATTTGAATCATGTAAGTGATCTTCCTATGTGATGAAATGTTGGTCTGATCGATCGATTCTTTTTTTAGCAATTGGACGTATATTTTGCCAAATGTCTCTCCGATTCTTTGGGCAGCAAAATCAATCGATTGGATATGATAAGCAATGTGACCCAATTGGTCAAAGAAGAACGTGCGAGTTGGTTGAGTTTGGCCTCGCGTGTTGGAAGTGTGATGTGGCAAATATTACCGTACGCCGAGCATTTGAATGGAGCGGGAGATTTGAAGTAACGAGACCCGCAGTGTTTTTTTTGCAATCATATAGGAAGACTTATTTTTAGGAGTGTTTGGTTTTGCATCACATTTTGCCAGTGCTATTTGGATCGAATTCAACGTGTTGGTCATTTCTTCAAAGTTGGACCAGTTTGGGATGTACGTCTTAATTTTGAATTTTTTTTGCTCTGATGGCCATAGCAGCAAAATACGCAGGCGCTGCAAATGTGATGCATTATTTGCACCAATTGCGCAAAATGATAAATGCAGTAATCAGCAATGTTCGTTTTAGCTGGCTAAAAGAAATCCAGGCGGTTTGGGCAGATTGAAATTCTGGCAAACGTTGGAGATGAGTCTGACGTTCATCAATCGACAAATGATTCAATATTTCGCTGGGTAAATTGCGCAATAATTTTTTCGATCGGTTTGGCTTAAATCTTTTCGAATTTAGGCAAACCATTCAACCGGACGTCGCAGTCAAAAGCGAATTGATGATGTTCTTCTTGGATATCGCTTACGAAACGTTTTCATCACGACGAGCCGATCCGAATTGCCAAGCTGATTCGGAAATCGTTCAACATTTATTACGTTATATTACTCCGGACGAAGGAGCAGTCAGAATTCCATTCTATGTGATCTCTGATGGTCAACAAGATCGAGCAATCACGTTCAGGTCGTTTATTTTGCAAATGTTACAAGTAAGTACCGGATTGCGCAATTTTGGAAAATCGTCTAATATTGGAATTTCGGTTTGCAAGCTACCTTGACGCATATCGACGCTTGCGTGGCTAGATATTTGGAAACCAGCCGAGATGGAAAACCGCCGATCAATTTTGCCATCACTTGCATCAGTGCAATTGAGGTAAAACTGAAAAGTCTATTTCAGGCTGATCTTAAAATAATATTTTAAGGATTCTTTCAACATTACCTTGGCCGGCGGCGACTCGGTGATAACGGACGAAAATGGTGTGGCTGATATTACGAACTTACTGGAAAGTATTGGTCGAGATCTCGGATCAATTTTGGAATCGGGCATTGCGCAATGATCGCATGACGCCCGTTGCTTATTGCGTATTGGCGAAAATTCGATACGTTCTATCCGGTTACGCCAGTTTGGTGCACAAATGCAGCCAAGGCGTATTGGAGGAATCCGTGACTTGTAAGTTTCCTGAGTCGTAATTGCGCGAATTTGAGTAGCAGACGTGTGTTTGCAAATGGCGCGAAATTGAAAAGGGTGTAAACTTTCATGTCATTAACTTTTTCATGGGCAAATAGCTGAAATGGATCGTTATTTTTTAGGGAACGGTCTGAAGAATCAAATCCGCCAATTGATCACCGAATCGGATTCTGCGCCAGCCAAGCTTCTGTTGATGAAATTCTTGTGTCGCCATCACGGTCGGAACGTATTGGAATATTGCACAACTAACAAGGACGTATTCGGATGGATTGTGGATGCGGATATGCTCAAAGTAAGATGATTGATTTCTGAATTGATGGCTAACTATACGCGTGGTCAATTTTTAGAAATGGCCAGATCCGTATATGATTTATGGACCGATGTATTTGGAAGTGAAACAGGCGTTGCACGATGCATTGTTCCACAAGGGTGCTGGACGATTCGCGAGCAAATTGTCGCAGGTGATTATCTTGAACAATGCCAAGAGATACAAAGTAAAAATTCAGTCCGTGAACGGAATTGAACCGTGGACCTCGCGCTTTGCATACTTCGGGCTAGGCGTGCTACCCATTACACCACAGCGTAATACCACAGAGCATTCATCATCGCTCATTGCTTAAAAGTCACCACTGATCGTTCGTATCGATTTGAAAATAGTTAATTTCCAGGCTACCATTATGGATCAAGCACTTTTCTCATTGGCGTTGTGTTGCGCAATGCATCAATTGCAAGGACAAGTCAGGAACGAAACCGAGGTTATGGATACAATTGGAAATGCGAATCTGGGTCATCCACTTCCGATGAGACAACTGTTATCGCAATTGCGCAATTCGATGGATGGCGATTTGGCAACGTTCATTTGGCATACGATATCCGTAATTACATGCTTGCCCAACAATGGAGTGGCCGAATTTTTCAACCAGTTGTTGGTGAATCCAGGTGCATGCAAAGTAAGGATACTGCTGGGCGTCAATTTAATTTGAATCATTAAGTCAATGCTTTTAGGAATTGCTATTCCCAACAATGGATGACGATTGGAGATTGGCGTGTAACGTTTACGGGACTACTCGATTTTGGAGTAAGCTATTGCCTGAGACATGTGGGTTTCCAAATTGGATCAGAGTCATCATGGAACCTCACCCAACATGGCCCTGATTTATCTGTGGATACCATCCATGCGTTTTGAGACGAATTTGCAATTGACTTATTTTAGTGTGTCCAAATGGTCATCCGTATGTGATCGAAGATTGCGGTCGACCAGCAGTCATCGCGAATTGTGGGATGTGTGGCGCTCAAATTGGTGGACGTGGACATGTACCTGTCGCTGGGAATGTGGAACCAACGTAAGCCATTTTTATTTGAGTCAAATGCATTATGATATAGATTGAATTTCAGCGTGGAACCAGTTCGTTATGGCCACATCCTGGGTCGTGCAGCGAATTTCGAGGCGTCTGGACAAAGGAGATTGACCAGAACGGATGTATTAATTATTCGATGCTTAATGCACGCATGCATGATTGGCGGATCGTTATTGAATGGACAACAAGTAAGCAAGCGTCTTGCAGCTTAATTTGCGCAATTATAATCCATGCAACTTTTAGAATATGGGTGAATTGATCTTACCACGGGTCGGTGATGGCGACGTACTGCGATTTTTGCGTGAACATTTGGAACACGATTTGTCCACCTTGATGCACGCGTTGGCTTTCAACAACGACGACGTTATTGTGTTCATGCATCGGCTGTTGCAACGTTGGTTCGAATCACAAGGTAATTTTCGCGCTTTGCAGTTGATATAAGCGTTCATTTTAATTTTTGCAGCCGGCATGGGCGCCAATTTGAATTGAAAACGGCCGAACAACGTCGAGCGTGGGAAAATGCGTTTAAGAACAGTTTATTGAAGCCGATATTGCAAGTAAGCTGATTATTGTATCAATCAATACTTTAGTCAAGATTATCGATTTTCAGAATCATCAACAATTGGTGGCTGAAGCTCGAAGATTGATCAACGAAACCGATGGTAAGTTCGATGTTCGAATTTTGATCAGTGCACAATGTGTGTGTGGTTTTAGGTGACATGTTTTGGACAATGATTTTCGAAGACGCCAGTGCTGGTGATCAAGACTGCAATCGATTATGGTATTATCGACCATTGTGCAGTTTGCAATCGCTGGTTGATCAAGCGTTGAATTGTCTGCAATCGTGCGATGCGGCCGGTGCAGAAAAGTTACAGTTGTTGCATGTATTCTTGACAAAAGTATGCGCAATGCTGGAATTGATGATCATGAAACTATCGATTGATTTCTTTCAGATGGATCGCATCAACGCTGTCCGACATTTATTGGACGTTCGAGATTTGCACCAACGTTTGTTCGCTCATTTTCACGGTTGCATTTCTTTGCGTTGGGCTCAAAAGAACAGTATTGCGCAATTTTTGCAAAGCGTCAATGGTAGCTCACAGATTTTGTTGCAAATTCAAATTACAGCAGGGTTCATTTCAGATGACACTGCAAGAGTGTATGATCGATTGATCAACGCATTTTTCGACGCTTTATTCCTGATCGTTATGCCTGAGAAACGTGCTCAATTGATGCGAGAATGCGATGTCGATTTCAGGCGATTCCCATTGTTGTACATTCTTCCAATATCGAAGGAATTGGGATCGTACAGCGGCGATTTGCTATGGGCAATGACCACGTTGCAAAACGATTTGGTGGATGCTGGTGGACGTGATCGGAATGGCAGGTGAGTGTTAGGATAGAATTGCGGAATGCGTTGCATTGGCCTGAATTGCGCAATTGCATTATTTGCGGTGTAAGATCAGTTGAAGCTGACCTTCACCTTCATTTCAGCACCAATGAAATCGATTATCAATCACTGACCGCAATGCAAGTGATCAATTTCGATTCGAATCAGGACGGATTGAAATTGCTCACATTCCATCGATTGTTGGATTCATCCAATACTGCATCGGTCAGATTCGATTTGGATTTATTGCAGCAACGCGTGAAGCGATTCGTTTTGGGAGCTGCTGTGAAAATCAAGCAGGACCGAGTAAGATGTGCATGGATATTGTAATGCTGGCGTTTCATGAGGAATTTTTAGAATGGTCAAAACGTTTTCGGCCAATTGATGCGCCCAAAAGAAGCTCACATGTTGAAGTGTTTCGAATATTTGAGATCGTGTGGAGTGGTAAGTTGATCCAAGTGATCCGTGATCAATGTTGATCATTAGCAAATCATAACTGATATGAGCGATTATGCTATCGATCAATAATCTGATCAACAATGCCTTTTTCACAATGTGATCAGTTCAGATAAGAATCATGATGACTGAACAATTGCCTTTTTTCAGAAAGAGCCATCTCCAACGCAAATGCAAGAACTCATGTTGGCTTTACATCAAGATTTGCGTTCGACGAAACAATTGTTGGATCATTTGGAATTAATGATCCAGTTTTCGACCGGCCTGGAAACGAAATCGATTACGTTGATGCAGTTGAGCGCATTTTTGAAACAATTGAAACCAACGGCGAGCCATGCTGTAAGTCCTCGGTTTTCCCTTCTGATATGGATGCAAATGTTTGTTTGTTAGCAATTGAAAATTACACCATTGGTCATTTGGTGCCTTTATGGCAATTGACGGCGTTCATGACCAAATGGTTGTTGGTGGAAAGGGAAATTGAGGTAAGAGTGGTACATGATGCAAAGTCTCGTGTGACTCTCCAAGATTAGTTGTTACCTTCAAAGTCCCGCCACATTTCAAAATATCCGCCAAATATTGTCAAATTTAAAAAAGATTTGCTTACAGTTAGTCCAAAATCTTTGGAGTTCTGATGTAAACATTTTTCAGGATCCATTCGGAGATTTGGACGAAGTCTACAAAGAAGAGCTCAGCCCGGATGCTCAAGAGAAATTCAGCCAATGTTGGAATGGAAATTTATTGCAAATCGTATTGGAATTGACCGAATTGGCTTTGCTGCATTTGCAACCTGGCTGCAACAGTTTGATCGAAAGTCAACTCATTCAACGTGGTGCTGGAAATGTGCCTGATGATTCGTAAGCTAAATTGCGTATTGTCTCTTTTATTTGCTAAAATGAAATTTTTCAGTTTGCACACTTACCTCGTGGATCGCGATGAGAGTAAATTGCGTGGTATCATCATTCCGGACGAGGTGTTGGTCAAGAACGTGGCCAGTGCCTGGCGTTTCGCTGCATCGAAATTGATGCAAGATCCGAAATTCAAGATTTTCGTTCTGAAAATGGCGCCTGTTATATTATGATCGAAGGGTCGACTGAAAAAGCCGACAACCGAG
>JAQIWJ010001152.1:0-13043 GCA_034695185.1 Discolaimus major
CGATGCAGGGCAATGATTATTTGCCGATCCAGCCGTTTGGCTGTTATTTTTGCATTTACTGTTGCCATGGCTGGCTTAAGAAAAGTCAAGCCAACACTCAAGTATCTGTTCAACAGAGGCGATAAACACGTTTTGCTATACAATCAATCACGCTCTATTCAATGATCACGGACTGATCACTTGGAAATCGATATATCAAAAATCGATAATTATGATCAACTTCCTAACTATTGGTCCTATCGAGAAATGGAAGTGATCATTGGATTGTCCGTGGTCAGTTGCCCAGTAATCCACTCACGGGGCATATAAATCGAGTGATTTTTCACCTGATAAAAAACCCTATCGAAAAGCTGACGTATGAGCGGTTACAGTATGCCATGCAAATTCGGCATCGATTTTTCAGTGATCAATGAGTGAATGAGACGACATATAAGCATGTTTCCCTATACAATCGGTCTTGCACTATCAATTGGTGTCGTTCAAATCGGCCAGAAATCGATATATCGGAAATGGATATTTCTGATCAAGTCCGCAAATATTGAGCAGTCATCAAAATAACGATGATTTTTGGAATTAGCATGCTTATTTATCCCAGGAAATACGTATTTGGAACATGAATCACATCAAAATCGATTTTTGAAATTTCAAATGTGGCTTTCCTTTAGCACATGATCTTTGATCAATGATTATTTTGCACAGAATAAAGCCAGATCAGACAGGTAGATGTATTTTTCGATATAATCGATCATGCTCTATCGATTGGTGAAGTCAAAATCGATCGATCACGCTTGTATCCGAAATCGATAATTTTGATCAATTTCTGAAATACGGCCGATATTTGAAATCCGACGACGCTAAAAGAAGCAGCATGATCTTTTTGTTAGAAAACCATGTCATTTTCATAACTATATCATTATTATTATAGATATGAGAGGGTTTGAAATCTTGAAATTTTTCTTTTGCCATTTCAGGTCGAATCCACGTGTCAGCTGAAAATATACACATTCACATTCATATCAAAGAAATCCTCCTTCCGGAGTAAATAATCAAAAACACCACTCTCAATTTCATAAGCAAATATATTTTTAGCATTGCAAAACAAGAAATTCCCATATTATACCATATTACCAAGTCCAAAAAATGCACAGAAATCTCAATAAATCTGGCAGAACACCTTATCCACGAAAGTTCTAAATTCATTCTATTCAATCATGAGTTCCTCCATTCACCACACCATTCTCCATCGAAGCTAAATAATCCTTGTATTTCTTCTCCTGGGTCTCGTGCAGTTTTTGCAATTTCTGACGCTGTTTCTTACCGATTTCCTTTCCTTCCACGTCGTGGGTGGGCAGTCCTTTCTCGTCGAATTTCGAATATTTATCCGTCTCTTTCAAGAACATCTCCAATGGCGACACGCGACGTTGAGCTTCTTTCGCATCTCTCTCCGCTTGTTTCTTTTCTTTCTCCAAACGCCTTTCTTCGGCTAATCGACGCTCCTGGTCTCGTTGTTTCAGCAGCGCTTCACGGTCGACTAATTTCACCATCGTATGGCCTTCACGGTCCTCCAAACGGACGCCCAATTCGGGCAATACGTCGTCTCGAATGCGATCGCATTCGGTCAATATCTCCACCACTTTCTTCTCTTTGGCCACCAGACGTACGTTCTCGCGGAAATTGCACAACGCTTCCACGTAAGGCATAACTAATTCTTCCCGATTGGCCGACGTTTGTTGATCTCCTTCCATCGAGCCGATTTGATCGTCGTCATCGACGGCACCGAATATTCTCAACATACGCGTCACGTACAAGGCAATGTTCCTCAGTAATAAACAGTTGGGTATAAATCGACGAGAATTCGACGCCATGATATACGCGTTGCATTGGCTGATAATCTCTCGAATAGCTTCCATGGCCGAACGAGTGTCAATAGAATCGCAAAGCGCATCGTCCACCGTTTGCTTTGCTCGAGCGAATTTCTCGTTCAATTCCAATTCGTCGTGGCCGAATTTGACGAAACCCGAAGAGTCGTCTTTCTTGAAATGCTGGCGTAAATAATGCTTGACCGAAAGGAAGAATTCGCTGGTCATTTTCTCGAATTGCAATGCTCGTTCCATATTCGAATGGCTGTAGTCCAGAACGTCTTCCCAACGATGAAGCAGGAATAATAACCGCAGTTGACGTGCCGTATACGTAGTCAATGCGTCTCGGATGGTGATAAAGTTCTTTAGACTCTTGCTCATTTTCAAGCCGGCGATCTTCAACGTGCCAGCGTGAAGGAAATAATTCACCCATTGATGATTCTCGAAGTGGGCTTCCGATTGGGCGATCTCATTGTCGTGATGCGGAAATTTCAGATCAAATCCTCCGGCGTGGATATCCAAGACGGAACCGCAAACGGCACTGGCCATCACTGAGCATTCGATGTGCCATCCTGGTCGACCTTCGCCCCATGGTGAATCCCAGAATGGCTCGCCGGCTTTGGATGCTTTCCATAATGCGAAATCGCTGGGATTGCGTTTCTCCTGAAATTCAGGAAACACTTAGTGATGCAAATATGATCTATTAAAGCGTTCCACTTACCCCGAGGCGATCATCTCCAAGACTCAATTCTCCTTCGCCTTCACGCATCGCATTTTTCATTTGTTCGGTATCCGTGTAGGCTTCGGGCACTAATTTGGCGTAGTAATGTCCATTTGAGCGGTCGAAAGCGGCTGTGTCGAAATAAACGGACTGATTCACTTCGTAAGCGTAGCCGTTGTCGATGATACGTTGAACGAAAGTGATGATTTCGGGAATGTATTCGCTGACGCGGGTCAGAACGTCCGGCGGTAATACGTGGAGTGCCACCATGTCGCGTAGAAATTCCGTCTCGAATTTTCTTGCCAACGAATTGAATATGGAATGATCCGTCACTGACGATCCGTGATGTAAATCCAACCAATCGGCCAAAGCGTCACGCGTATCATCCAATAAACGTTCTTTGACTGTGTTGATCAAACCGGTGTCCTTTTTCTTCATCGCCTCGTCCAATTCCGCAGAACTTTTGTCAGCTTTCGCTACCTGCAAAAACGGGATCATATTAGTAATATTCTTACACTCAGCACTTTCATCTTACCTGTCCTTGGTACATAACACGTTTGTCAGGGCTCGTCTCGGCTTCCAGCTTCTCTTTCAGATAATTGACAGCTGCCGCAACGTCGTTGATAAGCTGCAAAGAGAACCATGATCATTACAACGACTAAACTCATCATCAAACGCTCACCTTCTCAATAGGCCGTTGCTCATCCAAATATTTCTCGACGAGGTATCGTTGCCGAGCACGTTTGATGATTTTGTCGTCGATATCCGTAATATTCATCACATAATTAACATCGTAGCCGAAATAATCTTGCATGATTCGACGCAAGATATCGAATGCCACGTATGCCCTGAAAAATGATTGTATACACAACTGACAGCTTTTAAAAAAGACTGCACTGACCTGGCATGACCCATATGAGCCGAATCGTAAACCGTCGGGCCGCAGATGTACCATTGCACCTGAAATTGAAATTTTATTATACACTTCATTATTATGAGAATAATTTCCATTCTTACCCTATTCCCATTCTCCGGTATGAATAATTCTCTTTTTCTCGTGAGACTATTCGTGAAATACAACGGTTTCCCTTGCCGATGACCTTGTCCACCAGGTTGATGCCACGGAGGTGCTGTTAATCGCTTCCCCACATCCTTGATTTCGTCACCGGACATTTTCTCCAATTTGCTCTTGAACCAACGACCAACCGGTTTGACTTCTTCTCCACTCGGTTTCTGACCGCGGCGTTTGAATTCGGCTGCTGAATTGGTGCAGAACGTAGTCTTGAATGCGCTACCTGAAATAAAGGCCAATGTATATGATGAAAAGAAAAACTGATAAAACACATGGGAGATAAGAATCAGCCAACCGCGCCTGTAGTATGCCAATTTTCATCAGCCGACTGTGTATCAAAATTTGACGAGATTAAAATAGACAGGCAGGACTGCAGTATTCTAAACAAAACAGCTGATGCCTTCACCAGTAATCGAAGGTGAAGTTCAACATGAGTCTCATGAGGCATATCTGCCTCAACTTTGAAAAAGTACCATCCCAACTCATTCATTTCGTAAACTTTTTGGACGACAGCAGGAATCTAGCAATCCTTCAGTTCAGTCAGAACTGAAGACGATGAAAACGACAAGCCATCATATTGCTCCTTTCTCGAGCTACATATATCCTGAACAAGCGGCTAGCTAGATACAGCTGAACAATTGCATCATCCAAGCCTTTTTCTATGTTGACAGGAGAAAGCAACCGAGCCACGTCATTCCATCGCCATTCCTATTCATCCACCCAGACCAACCCACCCCCTAGGTATATCATCGTGACACCCACGACCAGGGCTTGGATCAAAACCAGAAATACGTACAATACAAAATGCCATACATCAGCATGCCCCCATGCTGGTACAACACGTGGCAAATGAAAGCATTCGTAGAATCCAGACATGCCGTGAATAAGCGAAATCGGCCATAGCTATGACGGAAAATGTGCTGGATTCGCTTACACAGCTGCTAGGACACAGGCATACGACATCCAAGAAAGAAGATTGCATCAGCCAAGCCGAGCGGAAGATAAGACTTGCCAATGATGACAAATCTCACATGATCCAGAGATGCTTGGGTTGAAAGAAACTCGAACTTCGAGCAAGCGGCATGCCATAAACTTCGAAAGAAAATGGCTAATAGCTCGAATACAATGCCAGAAAACCCCTCCAAGCGTCTACTAACAGAAAAGGTGTCAGAATTTTTTCTGTGAAAAAATGCAAGGTTACAGCCTCGCATTTCATCCGCTTTTTAACCGTACTATTCAGTCGGTCGGCGAAATGACTAGCCAGCCGAGAAATCGGCAACCGAGAATATAAAACGCGAGGACAATAAATAATGTCTACTCGCTCGGTCAAGGTACATGGTTGACTATCACACCACGTACGAAAGAAATCCGGAAGAAAGGAACATGAATGCGGACCCAAGGCAGCAAAATACGACAGCTACATCAATTAGCAGATGAAGACTAGTTCTAGCAAAAATGGAAACTGAAGAAATCGCCAACTAACTTGGGCAATAAATCATCCCACCCATGAGAAACGAGATTCAAAAGTAGAGAGCATCCATAATCGCAGATATCAGATGCTCGTCAATTATATAATTATTGACAGCTAAACTGCGGACTTCGTCGAAAGCAGTTCAATCATTACTCAAAACAAACAAGAACTGGAGACGAATAAAAAACCTCCGCTCACAACCGGTCGAACTTAAATTCCTCCTTATCCATCAAATTAACATAAATCCAGAATCCGTACCTGTTTGTTCTAAACACTTGGTGCGATGAAGTGATAAATCCAAATACGCTGGTAATCGATGAAAATCCCTGATCAGAAGCTTACGATGATAAGCTGCCGAATAAACACGAATAGCTTGGAAATGAAAGCTGCCACGTCGGTCGACGAGGAATTCACCGTAAACACGTTGGTTGAATACAATAAAACGCGCCGACGCCAATACTGACGTCACGTTTGGCATAAAACGCCCCCAATGTTCAATAATGACGAGTATTTTAACCGGAAAAACGGAAGCCAAAAACGGTAGCAAAATTATTCTGTGCAGTTCGAGGCCACGTGGGTGGCCGTGCAACAAATTCCGAGAGCGTCAGTTTTGCAATAAGTGGTCGTCGTGCGGAAAATATGTCTGCTAGAAAGAGGGAGAATTTTATTTTAGGATTTTGGGAAAATTTTATTTGACTTCCTGGAAATTTGCAAAAATTCTCATCATTTTGATCGAATTTACGCAAAAATGCTATCATTGGGACCTGCAACGGCTCCCGAGCCATTGCATCGGGGCCAGAAATTGAATTGGAATCATTCCGTAAGGTTATTGGGTTTTTAGAAATTCAGAAAATAACTATATTCTTGAAATTACAGGTAGCCTTGATTGGCGAGAAATTTTCCGACCCAGCCATCCATTTTTGCGAAATTTGCGAATTACCGATCTTAGTTTATGGACGAATGGTAAGCGGATCTTTTTATTGGCGATATTTTGTATAAATATGACCTTTTTTTCAGTTGCCATGCAAGCACATTTTCTGTTACGATTGCGCGTTGAAAGCCGAACGGAAATGTGTACGGTAAGAAATTTTTGCAATTCTTTTATTGAGTTTTATCAATGCCTTTCTTTGTTTCAGCTGCAATGATCCAGTGACGAGGGTGGAACGCTGCGAATTGGGTCAAATTTTTATGTGCACCTACGGCGCTCCGAAGCACAGCTACAAAGCGTGTCGTCGAACGTATTTGTCTCAACGCGATTTGCAAGCCCATATTAGTCATCGGCACGCTCCGAAACCGGGATCAACGCCGGCAGTTTCGATGCCATCTTCTGGACCGCCACCAACTTCAGCAGCCGTCATGAGAACATCGCATACTCAACGGCCAACGTCACATCGTCATCATGGCAGCCAATCGACGACCGGTATTTCCACGCATCCGATGATAACCCAATCGGCCATATCATCGATTTCAACGCAGCAACGACCACCGCAGGCAACCACGTCCACTCGTACGAATTTAATCACCATCCAATTGACGGGTGAACACAGCGTAGACAATTCAGCTTCTCAACAAGGAAATAGACGAATCAATCCGCGATGATTTGGTGATCAATTCGAATATGGTACTGATTACATGAGCATGCTCTTCAATGGCTTGCTTATTTCTGCATCGATTAAATGGATTCTTGATACTTTTGATGGTTGGTGTATATTGAGGCATTGATTTGCTATCATATCTTGATTGATCATTTTGTAATACTGGTATGGATGCATCTCTCTTTTTAGGATCATGTTCCCTCACGAGCATAAAACCGCATTCGTATTGGACCATAGTCCATTGTTCGCAACGTCATGCGGCGAAGTAAGCATTATTTCATCTGATGTGATCAGAATATTCGAAAATTCCTGATTTTAGATTGCTAATATCGATACCACGAAAGGATCGAAGGCGGATTTGTCTAAATCGCTGTGGACGTCTTCCGTGGAAGCTGCATTGGAATATCATCGAATCGTCACGGATTTATTCCCAACTGATCGTCTGGTTCGATTCGTGATCAGCGATTCAGTTGGTCGCGTGATCACGGAGGAATGGTCGGAAGAGAGCATGGCATTGGATCGGGTAAGAAGTGGTCATCAATCTGAAGTGATCATTATTGATGAATCCGTTATTTCAGATTCTGGCAAGTTTCGCAAACGTTGGCACTCCGGATGCGAAAGGAGATCAAACGAATTGTTGCATTCTCAACGGCGTAGCGATGGCAGTGGAAGCGTTGACTCCTTGTTCACCAAAGCAAACGGAACTGGTACGTTCAGGTGTGGATGTTAAGAATCGAGGACGAATTGTGGTCATTACTCATCTGAAACAGTAAGTGGATCATGAATTTCGTAAAGAAATCTTTACAATAAACATTTTTCATTCTAGGTTGGAAGAGATCAAGATGATCGAGGATCGTGTGGTCGAGTTGATCGCTGATCAGAACAAGCTGGCAAGGAGTTTACAAGAGAAGTAATATGCGTGATCATGTAGCCAAATTCTCATTTCTAATGAACATTTTTCAGCTATCTTCCGCTGGACAATATTGAACTTTGCATCATCAACACCTATCCAATTCAAGGCGATGAATCGAAACTTCCAAGCAAACCGACCATCACGAAGGTAAATATCACTTTTGGCCATGTTTCCATGGATAATAGTGTGAAGTAATCTTTCAGGTATCCGACATGCTGTCCACGGAATATCACAGCTGTCGTTCAGGAATCAGTTTGGCGTCGAAGATGCATTCGTTGGTGCAGAAGCATTACGATCTCGCTTCAACCACGGTTACTGGAATCCCCATGAAAGTATGAATGCTGTCTTGATATTCTCTGCGACTTGCACCAAATCTGAACGCATTTTATTTTCAGGAAGAACAAAACAGTGGCGCATCGTCTGCGAATTATGATGTGGAATTGCTTCATCACAAATCGGCTCATGAAGAATTGGAAAAGACTGGTAAGCACATTTGTGCTCCTTATATCTGATTCTCAATCGATCCCGTTTCAGGTTTGGCAACTGATAATGGATTATTCGCAAAACGCGACGGTTACAATACGTTCACGTTGAAATGGTGCACACCGGCTCAGAAAGGCGGTGTGGCCGATCTGATTTACGCGACCCATGCGGCTTGTCGTTGTACGCCAGTGGAAGTCAACAGCAGACCGTCGGCCTGTTTGACCAGCTTTCTATTGGCAGGTAAGCTTTATATTATCTCCTGATTATATCTGCTTGCAATGCCTTGGTTTCAGGCCGAACTGTGACGCTGGAATTGCCCAAAAAGCTGGCCGCCTCCAAAGTGACCAGTCACATGTTAACGTGTCACGGAGGTCATATTTACATTCATGGATTATCGCTCGGACGTTCGCCAGTGGACGATCCACCATCGATCTTGAACGGAGTCGGAGGAAAGGTGACGGATTACAGGATTTTGGTAAGCTGGCAATGTGAAATGGACTGCCTCTGTCTGACTAAGCATGATCTCTTTCAGCAATTTGCGGATTTGATGAAAGAATGCCTTCTGCAACCGGCTGATGGTCCTTTGGCTTCTGCTGAGAAATGTAAGTACTGATTTAGTACCAGAATTCTTTGCATAATAATGCAGTCTTGATTTCAGCCAAACAACACGTGGCAAAAATCAGCTCGTTTTGGCCGATGCTATCCAGCGAGACGGGATTACTTTGTATGACACAAGTAAGCGCTTAGATGCCTCGGTTTGAGCAACATTTACAGTGCGGTTTATTGTAGCGTTTCGAACCATTGATCACGCTGATGAGGAAACGCCATTTATCACCAGAAGAGGTGTCCGAATGCAAGAAAATCATCTTCCATTTGTTCAATATGGAGAAGACGAATGATCCGCTGACGTTAGCAGCTCAATGCGTGAAACTGAAAACTGCCAAGCGGTAAGGATGTTTTTGAGTATCCAAGGCTGATCACTGTAGACGCTTTAGTATTTCAGGGATGAACTATATGCGATTATATGGTCGGAATTGGAATCGTACATTCGAAATTACAGCCATTATTCGAATAATCATCATTCAGTATTGAATTGCCTCCTGCAAAGCACCGGTCGTCAGATGGAGAATTACGCTAAACTGAAGGAACCGGATATGGAGCAAACTTCGATTGGTACAAGGTAATGATTGAGGTCAAGTTGCACTGATTACTTCCTATGAATGCTTAATTTTTAGTGTGATCATTGGTCCAGGACGCGTGAGCGATTTTCGAGATACCAGTTTCGCGTCGACTGATAATCCGGCCAGCCCGTCAGCATCAGTCAGCGAAGCCAAACGTGCCAGATTGACTCAGAGCGATTTGGAAGAAGGTATGTTCTGCAATTGAGCCCTGTACCTTCTGTGCATTCATCCCAATTTTCAGATACTGGCGAGCCGATCAATCTATTATCACTGGTCACGAAGCAATACGAAGAGAAGACGGCCGGTTGGCGAGATTTCCACGCTAGAGCTAATTCAACGACACCAGGGAAAGTAGATCTATATCCGGATTTGATTAAGAAGATTGAAGAGGAAAAGAAGAGGTACGTTGACAAAATGTTGCTTGATCAGATTGATCAAGATGCCTTTTTCAGTCTGCCAGCGTCGGCTTTACCCGATCGAAGCGGTGGGAAGACCACATTGCCACAGACGAATAGTCGAAACATCGTCAATTGATTATGATATGGATGTGATCTATTTCTGATCACTGTACGTGGATATTGCTTGTCTTGATGCTGGATATTGAAAGGATTCGATCAAATCAATTGTGCTTTTGATGCAATCGGTTGATTCCGATGTATCTGATCGTTTATATGATTGTATTGTGAATGATGCCAATCCTCCACTTTTCAGATTGATCATTCCAAAGAATGTCATCGCATCGGAAATTGTACGAATTCATGATCGTGGCAGGTAAGCATAATTTTATATTGGTAATCTCAGCTTACGCCTGTAAATTTCAGGTGCAAAAGTGGAAGCTAAATGCACGACGGTGGCAACCGGTATCCTATTTCTGCATCGATTCTTGAAAGCTGCGCCTCCGAATTTGATTGGGAATGATTATCACGTAAGTCTTGTGCAGGTTTTTGGAAGGTGATCCTTCCAGGCTAACTTCACCGTCTAACTTGGAGTTAGATGTGCGCACCGAGTTAGACGCGTTGGTGAATATGGCTGCTGATAAGTCAGCGCATTCAGAATTGCGCAATTGTGAGCAATTAGCAGTATCTTGGATGCATGGGCTTTCATGAGAACTCAGTGCTGTCACATTGCGCAATTTCACTGGCCCTTGCTTGTTCAAAGCAGCATTGCAATCATTGCAATCCATTAATCAGATCTGTTTTTGCAGACCGTGGCCGCCGTCTGCTTATATTTGGCCGGGAAAGTGGACGAGGATTTCATTCGAGTTCGTGATGTGATCAATGTCACCCACAGGTACGTGTTATCTGATCAGCATTCCCAAGGTGAATATGATCAATGTCACATTTTTCAGGATACTCCACAAAGACGAACCACCATTGGATGTGGACGATCGATATTGGACGATTCGTGACGGTATGGGCAGATTGGAGATGCTGGTTTTACGTTATTTGGGATTTCGATTACAACACGAACATCCGCATAAGGTAACCAATGTGTTTTTAATTCTAATCAGCAATGCTGACATATTGCTTTTTCAGTATCTCCTCCATTACGCCAAGACGTTGGAAAGTTGGATCGATCGAGACACGATCAATCAAAGTCAATGCGTCAAAACCGCGTGGTCGATACTCAACGATTGCTACGTGAATCCGGAGATCATCTTGGAGAATAAACCGCAATTCGTGGCAGCGGCTGCCCTTTATCTTTCGTTGCGAATTTATGGAACTACGGTACCGTACGCCGACAGCAATGACGACGCACCATGGTGGACGATCGTGGCCGATATCGATACGAATACGCTCATGAGGATATGTAAAAAGATGATAGATATCTCATCTGCTTCATCATCATAACACGCATGAATTCCTTGTCATTATTGTTAGCATGAAATTTTACCTTTGTCAAATATAACACGATAACTTCAAAAAGAGCCTTCTAAATTCTTATCCTCTGCTATTGTAATCAGATCCAGCGGCTTGCACTTGCGATTTCTGCGAATCCGATATGCAAATCCATTGGCCTTCCAAATTCTGTTTCCAAAGCGATATCTGAAAGATAAATGTTCGTCAGTGATTGAATTGAAGAATATCATAAAGCATACCTTATTATCGCCACCGGAAACGGCTAAAATCGTTCCGCATAACGACCAGCTGACGTGCCACACCACATCGTCGAATGTATGCAAAATATGCGACGCCCAATCGCTGTTCTCCAAATCGCTGTTCGTCCATATAATAACGCGTTGGTCCTACAAAAGAACATTATGTATTTTCTGTCCATCAACGCAGAAAGATTATATTTACCTGTGAACACGACGCAATCGTACTATGCGGTAGACCAATCGACGGTGCCCAAGCAACGTCACGGACCCAATCTTTATGGCCTTCCAAACGGCGTTCTTCGACCCACTGTCCATCCGCGCCTTCCCTAAAATACGGTGCGTTGCGCTTTCAGTATTTCCTGTGATAATCCACACGCTTACTTCCAAATTTTGATTAAATTATCACAACCGCCGGTGACTAATCGCTTCGCCATGCCGGATTGACGACCTGGATCCAACGCTGATCCAGGAACCAGTGACGGGCACCAACTGACCGCATTGCAACCGATCTAAAATAGTATTTTTCATATGTACATTGCAGAGATTTGAACATAAAATAGCCTTACCGCATGAGCATTCTGGATCTTCTTCGCTTCCCAATTACTATCGCCTAAAAAAGGAGTCAATTGATTGAGATCGACATACCCAATGATCAGAAATAGCTTACCAGCAGGCGATGCCAAAATCGAAACCGATCCATCCGAACTACCGCATGCCAACATCAGACCGTATTCGACCGGTGCCCAACTGACGGAATTCACTGAAATGCAGCTTCGAATTAGCTTTCGAATTTATGAGCAAATAAAGCCACATACCCGAAGCGTCGTGATTGCAATATTCGTATAATTTGCCCCATTTGCCGTTCATTTCTCGCCAAATGATCACTTTGCGGTCGTAAGAGCACGACGCCAATAAACTAC
Organism: Discolaimus major; assembly: GCA_034695185.1. Lineage (NCBI taxonomy): Eukaryota > Metazoa > Nematoda > Enoplea > Dorylaimida > Qudsianematidae > Discolaimus > Discolaimus major. The sequence continues at coordinate 12,314 of JAQIWJ010001152.1, forward strand.
CGTACATTGGATGCGACCAAGTGACTTGCCAAACCGGTCCTTCGTGCCTGAAAAATGTGAGAATTATTTCCATGATCAAAAATGGGCATTGCACAATCCGCAATGCCATGAATAAAGATTCATGAAACATTTTTCTGCTATTCAAATAAATCCTCAAAACCTCACTTACCCGATCAAATCGGCCAACGGCATTTGTTGTCCATTCGGTTTGACTTCGAATATTTTCACAATACGATCACTGGAGCAGGTGGCTAATTTTGTACCGTAATAATCCATTTGAGCATCGTGCTAAAAATCGAGGCGATGCTGATTATCAGGAAATCAACTTTTCAAATTTTAAACTTACGATCATATCACGATGATTGGTATCGACTCGAGCGATTAATGAAACCTGAAAAACCACAGCTGAGGATGACTAAAAACTGATCACCAAAATATTCACTCACCATTTTACGTAATAAAATTCTCAATAAATTTGGAAATTGATGGAATTCTTGAACGATAATCGAATAAATTCGACTGAACGAACTTGCACAATAACCAATGAATATCGTAGTCGACTGATCGAAATTTTGGATTACGTGGATTTTTTCTGGATGGATGGATCATTGAAAATGCCAGATTTCTACAGTATACCCAGGATTTGCCGCAGATGTGCTACATCTAGGCCGCATTGTCATAAGTGGTTTTGGCGGAAATTCAAACCGCCACCTCCACTTACAGAGTACTG
>JAQIWJ010001153.1:0-13037 GCA_034695185.1 Discolaimus major
AATGGCAATATCGGTTTGATTTGCACGCTTGGGTCACCCAAGGCGAACAATGGAAATGGTTGAAACAAAAGATCGAGGGCGTGTCATCAATAATCGACCGTGTGTCATCGACCAATACTAGGTCCAGAAAACGCTCACGATGCCCTACTCCAGTACCCTGAGCAATAACAATGCCATTGTGATTTGGCATTGATATGGGTTGTCATCACTGATCAGTGCAAATCAAGACTGCATATCTCTGTAATTTGATATACATACTCCCTGATCATACAATATCGATTCATCCATGATTTGATAGTACGTGGGAATCAAAAATTGACAAATTATCATGATCTGGTGATTGACAAGATTCACCCACTGATATCCAGATTGTTTTCGTATCCTGACTAACTAAAGAAATATTCTTGTGCCAGCTCATGTGCGTATGTTTAGTCCGTGATCAGAGTGTCTTGATCAATTTGTGGACATCGGATTAGCCTAGATCCCTAGCCCTGCAAGCTTTTTAAATTTGCATTTGAAGCTTCTGCTTCGAGTGGATTATTCAAGATACAGTAATCCAGGTTCAGAATGACCACTGCTATTACAGTGGCTGAATCAAACTTCTCCAAATCTCACCTGTCCATTGCACGGATCAACAAAAATCAAGCCAAGCACCACAACGTAGTAAAAATTTCCTTTTCTCATTTTTCTTCACATGGCCATGTGTTGGGCGGAAAAGAAATTTTACACTACCAACAACTCTCATGTACAATAAAAGGGTCTAAAAATGTTGACGAGTTATTTTTCTCATTGTGTCCAATACATGTCACGAGGCGTGTGTAAATTCGACGTCCAGTTTTCTTCTCGAAGTTCACTCATCCTCAGGTGAGTTGAATGAAATTGCCTAAGGCTATTTTTGAATTCAAAGATTTCCTGATCCGAAAATTACACTTAACTATTGAGGGCGGATTCTAAAATGTTTGTCGACTGCGAAAACATGTGTACGCCAAAGTCGAAGATTGACGATGCATTGTCGAATTGTAATGGAGCTGGTTTTCTATTATTCGAATGAAAATACCATCATTGCATCGAATTTTTTCAACAACTGATGATGCATGAATTTACTAGAACCGCAGAGTCCATAGCTGCAGGATTACTGTAACCGCTTTATGTGCTCTTCTTACTGCACTATAGGCGGATACTATCGGGTACCTTGCTGTTGGCAACCAGATCATGCTCTATCACCTGGTGCTATTCAGATCGACCAGAAATCGATATTCTTGATCAAATCTGCAAATGTTGATCGGACATCAAAATAAAGATTATTATTGGAATCATAATGCTAAGTTATCGCGTTCGGAGCTCTAATCGTGTCGAAATCGAGTTTTGAAATTTCAATCCGGCTATCCTTTAGCACATGATCTTTTAGCAATGATTATATTACAGGGAATAATGCAACATCAGGCATACGGGTGCATTTTCCTGTATAATCGGCCATGCTCTGTCGATTGGCGTCGTCGAACCTGATCGATCACGCTTGTATCAGAAATCGATCATTTTGATCAACTTTTGAAATATGCTTGCTATTGCAAAAATAATGACACCGCGATGATCTCGTGTCAAACTATCATAGAAAACATGTTTTCAATGCACTGATCACGTAAATTACTGATGTTGAAAATTGCCTGTTCTGACAAAAGGATCATTGGTCGATGATTTTATACAAAAAATTCAGCTAGATATGGCATGTGGGGGATATGCACTGAACTGAAGCATTCGATTTTGAGACTGATCATGGAGATCATATCCACTTCATCCCAAATCATGGCTTGGATTAAGATGCTCACGAAGCTTCCCCAATAATCACAACAAGCTTCTAGTCCAATTTTACCAGTGCCACCACAAAGAAAGCGAGAAATTTGGAATCCAATACACCAAAACAAGCAAAAACTAGCGAAAATGAAGGATGGCTATGATCCTGTCTTCCAAGAAAAATAAGACTATGCATAGTACATACAAAGGTACACATCATGATCTACCACTGATCAGTTATTGCTCGAACAAAAAAACAATGAGAAAAATCACAGCAGAACCATACATGGAATTATGCAATACAAAAAATATCTCAACCTTGTTTTGGAAAGTTCCAAAAAATGAAGAATCTCATAAATATCCTCATTCAGCTATGAAAATCTCAACGGAATTATGACGCAAAAAACATTCAAAAATCACCATTGAATACATATGTATAAACTCTGTGCGAATATCAAGATCCAAAATTTGAAATATTGCGCAACCGAAAGCAGATCTTGTGCAAAACAACTTAGGTATCAAAAAACTTTTAGCTTACTAAACAATGGATACGCGACATCAATTCTTGACAGAAAATCTTACCAGGAAACATCCAAGGAGCACAATTAGCGCTAATTCTACGTTCAGCCACACCGTCAGCGTCCATCCGCTGATCTACGTCGGTCTTGCCGGAATAATCGGTCTGTCCGGTATCTTCGGCATACTGTTGACACGCCTGAAAGAAAAGGGTTCATTAATTCAAAGAAATTTCAAGATGCAAAGGCAACTGCTGCTGCAATGCCTAACAATGGGAATCTTAGAATAAATTCTACTCTATCAAATCAGGGGGATAAGACAAATGATAGCAACCGCTAGCAGGCACCATTAGCAATACTTCTACTTCATGCCTATTTACTTACTCATTTGGGCCGTCTAGCATCCAAATGAGGCTGTGTTAGTAAGGGTGCATTGATCATAAAAATTGCACTTACTGAGGCACCAATGGATGTGGCAACGGTTGCGGTAATCCACCCGGGACAGGAGCTGGCCGACTCGGTAATCGTGGCGGCAACGGTTGATTCATCGGCGTCGGCGACGGTGCCGGTCGTCCCATACCGCCTGGAGATGGTAACGGCGGTGCTGATCGCATGGTGTTCACTGGCATGCCACCGGGTATTGGAGATGGATTATTCATGCGGTTCAACGCAGGCGACGACGACGGCCCGTTGCTCATCATCGGCGCAGGACTGGATCTAAAACGCACTTTGATTAGGAATACTGAGAAAATGTCAAGAATCGCAATCTTACCCGTAGTAGTTGTCCATTGGCGCCGAAGGAGCAGAAACCGTACAAGTACTGATATCACCAATGATTCGAAGCGCTTCTTTACTGGCGTGGTACATGCGCAATAATTCCTCGCGCCGACGAGCTTCCAGCTCGCTTTCTTCCATCAATGAATCCTGAAAGAATGCTTGTCTCGTCATCATGCCAGTACATTCCAGCAACCGTAACAACATACCTGATCCACGGCCTGGTACAAATTCGCCAACAATTCGTTCTTGATAAAATCGTGGGTCTGAAACGAAAGACTCGTCAGTAAAATCGACGAATATGACAAAGATCAGCTTACGTTGTGAACCATCATATGCATGATAGCCTTCGGTACCAAATCTCGTATCGTTTTCGTTACAATACGCATGTATGAATCCGTTAAATTGCGAATCGTTTCCACCTGACGTTCCAACTGCGGGTCCAAACTTGACGTATCTTCTGCTTCCTACAACCAAAGAGATTGCTTCTGTTTTATAATCCATCTCCATAGCATATCAGATTACCTGCGCATTCTCCGCTTTGACCTCTTTCTCTGGATATACTCCGGCTCGTAAGAAGCTCGACTTCCACGCATCGACATCGTCTTGAGTTGGTGCCGACAGTTCCAACTGTTTGTAATCTTTGAATACGTTCCTAAACAAATACTGTCATCAGTGACTATCACTGATTTTGAAACTGGCAAAGCTGGATGCGGTAGTCTAATGCTAGCGAGATCCCATTTCACATCAATAGTCATTCTAGCGCACCCGCTTGCTGATTAGCACATGCATATTATTCGCAGCGTCTATGCTACTCATGAAAGCCATGTGTACTTACGCACCTCCTTCAGAAAGCAAGCATAAGTAAAAGAAACAATGCTTCGGTCAGGAGAATGCGAGAGATACTTTTCAAACTTAGCAAGGACTCACTTTCCGTCCGGATAGAATAGAGCAAATTTGTGCGTCCTCGACATGAATCCCGCTTCGATGTCCCGCAATTTCAAACCGTCCAATGGCATCATGTATTTCTTCTCTTTCTCCTACAAAAAAATAATCGATTTTCGTATCATACGCTGTGATAGAACCAAACGACTCACTTCGTCATCCTTGAACCATGATAAATTATCCGAGCTCAAGACGAACCAGAAATCGCGAGATCCGCCTTTCATGAACGAAATATTGTGAATACACAGCCAACCTTTTCGAATGACTTGGTTGCCCAGATTCTTCTGCCCTCCTTGAGCCGCTGAAGCTTTTGCCTCCGCACTGAAACAAGGGATCATGAAGAAGGCGTTCAAATACACCGACCAAACAACTTACTTTGCAAAACCGATGAAATCCTCGTGATTCGTATTCATGTAGGCTAATTCGTAATCGACCAACAACAGGAGCTGTTCTTTCGTTTTCTGATCGCGTTCTCGCAAATGCATATTGACAATTCTCTCGATCTCTTCCCGGAGACGCGGATAACGACCCATCTGCAAAAGAGATTTACTGTATCATCAATTGCGATAATACTTCTCATCTTACCGCTTCTGCGCAAATGCGAATGACGTTTGTTAATTCCGTTTCCACCAGATCGACGCATTTCAACGAGGGCTCTCTCAAACGGCCAATCTGCTTTTTGACGATCGCTTCGAATGCCATATCGGGAGTGAATAAGCCAACCCTGAAAGAGAACCCGTATCATTTCTCTGCCAAAATTTTCAATCACACACACTTACCGAATACCATGAATATTCCGAATGGCGTATGCGATTTCTCTGCGTAATTCCTTCTCGTCGATTTCCATTTTGACAATTTCGAATGGGAACCGTTCGTGGAATAAACGATTGATCTTTGCACCGCCGCTCAATTCCATCACGGATACGTCCTTGCCGCTGCTGCCTTCTATGCTCTTCTCGAAATCGCCAGTGAATTGTTGAACCATCCTGCAAGTAATCTCGTGCAGTTCTCGATGCAATTATATTCATAACTTCACTCACTGCAGCATTGCTTTCGTCTTTCTCGACGGATCGTCCGGTCGGAAGTTCTTGTATTCAGCCACGTCCTTTTCCAATTGCAACATTTGCTTCTGCAGTCGATCACGTAACGCAGGAAGCGTGTCTCGGATGTGATTCGTCAATTGCTGGTTCAATACTTTCTGCAGATACGAAGTGCCCATGCGATCGGCCATATGCCTAAAATAACCGCAGTTATAATCCATAGACTGCAGCAGAGTAAAAACTTTACCTATATGCTGGATGACTGAGGAAAAACCGTCTTTCCGCTTCCAATGCCGCCCGTATATCTTTCTTGCCATCGATATCCTTCTGGCTTCTGTTCACGACGCCAACGTAACCTGAAAGATGCGTTTTATTTTACCGGCCTTTAAATGATCAGGCAATCTGCATACCTCTTCTCAAAGGTAATAATCTATTCTCCAATATTTCCCTGGCATCCGTTCCTTCGTCCATTAAATCCAATTTCGTAATGACACCGATTGTACGTAAACCAGCCGGATCATTCTCTTTTGCCAGCTTCAACGCATCCGACGTTGCCAAATCGGCGTTGGCTGACGTGACGGCCAGGATTAAGCAATTGTCTTTCGTGATGTACGTCAAGATCATATCTCGAATCTGATTTTCTATATCCGCTGGCTGATCACCGACCGGCACCTTCGTCAATCCCGGCAGATCGATCAGTGTGAGATTCAATACTGAAAATGAAGAAATATTTAGACCGATTGCACCGATAATGCTAAATGATGGCCTTACCATTTGGAGAATAAATTCTCAGATTAATCGGCACGTTGGAGATGCCTTTATTGGAGCCAGTGATCCGATCCGTTTCCGCCTCGATCTCAGAGCGTATCATCTCGAAATCCGTATACTTTTGACTTCGTTTATGCAAGAATTCTCCATATTCTAAAAGAAACTGCGGTTAGGCATTTCGACCAGAAGTAAGAAAAAACAGGCTTACCAACACCACTGCGGTCGTGAATCAATTGCAATACCAATGGACGTCGTGTCACAATGCCCGAACCACGTGGTAGAAAATCCCTGAAATAAGAGTTATCAGTCTGACTATCATGCGATCACGATTCTGATCTCATCCAAACATGCGATTTATTCAAAATGTGCACCCTATTTTTCAATATGCATGCAATGTATTGTCATTTTTTACGCATACATTTGCTAGTCCGCTTTTATTGCCATGCTCAGCGGATTTTCTCTTCCGCCAAAATGCATATCAAATTACCCTGGATCTAATGTTTGCACGATCGTCAAAGCTAGCCAGTTTTCTCATGCGCATTGTTTCCTGGTTCACCTAGCACTATCGCATTCACAGCATAGAATCGCGCTTTTTTCACAGGGGCCTTTCAAGCATCAAAGCGAAAAATCGTTTGAAGAGCAGCTTTCCAATGAAGTCCAAGCGGAAAAGATCTGCTGTGCATGCTATTGGGGGGGGGGCCTTTGGCGTGTAACCAAGTACAGCTTTTATCCGTGTTTCGAGGTCAGCTTAAGACCGGAGGGAGTAAAAAATCGTTCTCCGGTTTGGTCTCAGCGCTTTTTCACAAGCTGGAAAGCGGTCGAAATGAACGTCTTCGCGTTGACATGGAAGCCGAATGTAGCAAGAGCTTAGACAACCTCGGCCATTTTATAAGCGGGCACCCCGAAGTTTTGAGCGCATTCGGTTTCATTGCTTCTAGCTTTCCCCAATTCAGCCACCGCAAAGCATGCGGTAGGGAAACGAGCCGCGTTTTTAATGATCGCCCACCGCCCATAGTCGTGTAAGACGAGCTCAGAAAAGGCCGAGCATGGCTATGCCCATTAGAGAAGGAGAATACACCTAGCTCCACGAATAGCTTGACAACCGTTGCACAAAACGTGACCAGCTAAGTAGACCGTCCGGTATGGTCGATCGATTCTTCACATCGATCTCAACCGCTACATTCTCCTCCTCCTCAAGGAATGGACGGTTCTACGAAGCGGAAAAGCCTCAGCAATCGCTGGCCTAAGTTCCGAAAACGCGAACAACCAGAACGACGCGGTTTGGGAAACGATCGAGAAGCCTAGATGCTCTCACACAAATCAGCATGGGAGCATTTTTTGATAAGCGTACATTCTGAGAAAAAGCATTGCCTCATTCAGCACTTTCTCTGTGCATCAAGTATTTTAACTGAATTTCTCTGAAAACGACCTTCTTGCCTCCCATCTCACTATAGTCGATGCCAGGATAAAGAAATCACGCGCCTGTCAACGTCATATCATATCATATCATGCCAGGTGCATCAAGATCTGACGTGAACTGGACCATAGGAGGTAGAAAATTCATCAACCGTAACGAATACGGTGATAATGCATCAATTAGAATGAAAAGAGAACTTTCTCCATCTGCATCCGCGGGAAAAAGCAGAGAGAATTCCAAAGATGTCTCCAAATTAGGATGCGAAGCAAACATCGGCTTATAAAGCTAATTACACACTCACTTTCCAACGAAAGCTTCCAATACGCTGGATTTGCCAGCACTTTGGCCACCAACGACGGCGATTTGAGGTAAATCCAATGCCAACGATACGCCCAACGATGTGAACGCATCTTGTAATTGATTGACAATCGGAATCAACGCTTGCATTCCTTGGTTCACCCACGACATTTCTTTCAATTCAATACAACCTGAAATATTAATTTCTTCGTAAATTCAGCAGATAATCTGGAACTCTGTCCAATTGGCAATATGGAAAATTAAATTTCATTTGCCACCATGGACAAAATATTCAGCCATTTACTTGGCCGATGAGTTCACTGGACACTCATAAAAACTGACCTGGCGAAAGTTCAGAGATAATAATCAACTTTCAATACAGTAAAATATCCAAGAGCATCGACGTGGCGTAAATAAAACCCAGGTGAGAAATCCACTACGTCACAATGTAATTCGTCGCCGTCAACCAACAGGTCGGATACGAGACCAAAACGCAGGCAAAATACACGAAGATGAAACGAGACCACCGTCCTCTCGCTCTCTGCCAGCCGGCTGGCCGAACGGGTGCAACAATTTACACGGCTAACAGAAACGTTGGGTTGCCATCGAAAATGACTAGCATGATTCGCGTAAATGCGAAAATAACCGCAGCTAAAGGCGACGAATTTCCATATAAACTGCATTGAAAATATATATCTTCGAAAAGATGATTGCCAAAAACGACGAAAATGCGATTTTTTCATCGAGAATTGTCGTTCGGACAGCATATTATTTGTTAGCCGTCACGTGACTCTTCCTCTTATGGTATTTTACGTTTCGCTGAAAAGCGTGGGGGGCGTCGTCGCTTTTATTGACCTGATTTCTGGACGTTTCCAGTAATCCTAGAAGTTCTTTCCTGTAATTATCGGTTTATTACAATGATCACGGCCGGAAGTAATGATATTCTTGCGATTTCTCGATATTCGGAGTATTTGCGTTTGACGTCAACGCGGCCGTTATTATGATCGTCTAATGTAACGATTTATTTATTCCACGCGGGTTTACTCGAAGAAACAGTTGAATATTATCGAGGATCATCCTATTGATCTGAGAAACTGATATGACGTCGAATTCAGTTCCGCAACTTGGCAATCTCAGCGACGAAATTTTATTACGGATATTATCATATTTGGGACCAAGAGAATTAACTCGATTACGGTCGACGTGTCGACGCCTTCACGGATTAATTGGCGACCAAAGAATCTGGGAGAATTTACTTCTTCGAGGTAAATTTGAGGATTATTCAGTGCCTTCATAAAAATGGCCCGAGTTTTTTAGATTATGGTTTGACGCGCGATTATCACTGGGACGGTTGGTCGGCTGAAGAGATTTACGTGGCTGGTATGTAAAATTTTTGCAATTATTATTTTACTTACGATCAGGAATTCTCATTTCAGTGCACAAATTTCGTCGACTCTTCGGCCTTTGGTATTGCGAAGTACCTCAATTCGGAATGATATTGCTCGTGAAAGTAAGTTGAGTCAGATTTTCGTTTTACTAAATGAAAAACCCTCATATTTCAGCCGGAGAAAGACGGAATCGTCGGTTATGAATGCTCCCCGCCATTGGACGATTACGTTCTCGATATACCCGGTATTCAGAATTTGGTCACCGTAAACAACGACGTGCATTACGACGATACCGAACGCCTGCATTATTTTCGACATCGACGTCTATTCGCCTTGGCACCCGACGCGAGCAACGGGACTTATCGGAGTTTCCGGTTCATGTGTTATCATTCACCGCCCGATGGTCATTCAGCAGCCGCCGCAGTCGGTTCTGCATGCCTACAGAATGGCTGTGATACGGTGAACGGAAATTGCCTTAATCAGGTATGTTATTTTTATCACATTCTGCAGGTCCTGCCTAAGCTGTGGTTTAATTTTAGACCGAGACCGGATACGAATTCACGTGTTCGAATAAAGATGACCACAGGCAGCCGAATGTTCGGGTAAGCAAGCAATAGATTATATTTTTAATCGATTCACATACTCCATTTTTCAGTGGTGGCTGGAATGGGAGCATGGTTTTCGACTGAACGGCAACGATGACACGTCGCTTGAAGCTGTCCTCGCCGAACTTCGTAGCCAGAAAGATTACGATTTACGCTTGGAGAAATTCGAGGCCAAATCATCGTTGGACAGAATTCGCCTTTCAAGACGGTACGTTGTTTAACTTTGGCCATTCTTCGCGTCCTCAAATTGAACTATTTCAGGATTGGCCGTGTCAATCCATCATCGGAACCAGCATCTGCATCGGCTACTTCGCCATTATCGACATTCCCGTCGATGGGTCTCTATTTCGGACATTTCTGCTGGCACGGTTGGGAGTTATTGAATATATTTGTGGCGGATGATGGTTTCGAATTGGTCGGAGAGAAAGTCACAGTAAGTACACGTTTTACAACGTATTCGGCAAGAAAGTGCTAAAGGCAATACTCGTTTCAGGGAGACCAAATGATCCCAGTCGGTCGGACGAGTTTTCGAGTGGATTTACGGAAGTCGGTGCAATTAAATTTGGACGATCAAGCTACGACAGCATCGATACGAGCAGCTGTGAAACGAATATCTCAACCGCACGGATCGTCCGCGGCTAACGGTCGTTCACCGACGGCAACACCGCAGGCATTTCGCGTTCCATCCGATTACACGATATTAGGAACAAGGAGAGTGCCGGATTTCGCTGTATCGTTCTTCATGGCCGAAGGGCAGATCGCCTTTCCGAATTACTGCAATCCTCGATATTTAACGTGTATTTTCGTCGTATTCGACCACAAGCAAATCGGGTTATTATGGTTGGATTTGAGGTGCTTTATGCCAATGTTCAAAGTACTGAATCCATTTTGTCTGTGATTATTTCGTACATTCATCACGATTGAATATTGAAATTCGTATATTCTTTTTCACATTATTTTCTGTTCATTTTTGTAATTCAATGTTTCCATGCCTTATTTATATTGTCAAAATTTCAACTGTCAACGAAATTACACATCTGAATATTACGAATGATAGCTTTTAAATGATCATAGCAATATCAGATTGATCATTATCAGATTTCTTACTCTTATCTGGAGCTGTTCCTTCCTTCTTGGTTTTCCGCCTGATTCTCCGTTTTGGTTTATCATTGTCCCGATTCTTCTTCATAGCCAGATCTCTTGTGATGGGCTTAATGATGGATCCCATTTTCGTTTCGACGCTCGGTTCGATCATGGATTGATGGACGTTCTCCGGATTCCATTCTTTGCCCAACGGCGGTTCCAAATTGGCCTCGAAATCACGCGTCGATCGGAACGGGAACGGTAAATCGGATACTTGCAGTTTTCGGACGCTTTCATTGGCAGCCGCTTCATTGATACTGACGAGAGGCCAATTCTTCAATTTCCGCTGTTTCTCTTTGTCCCGTTTCTTCTTCATCTTCTCCAAACGTTCACGACGCGTTCGATTGGATTTCAAATGTTCCGTTCCCGGTCCGGTCCAACTATTCCAACCGGGCACCGTCAATTCGGCTTCCAAATTGGCCACAGCTTCGGCGTCTTCCTGATCGATATCGGCGGCCAATTCCGCTTTGAAATCATCCATAACGTCGTCGTCGGCGAATGCTTCGGCCATCAACGCCACATTCGACTCGTGGTCGCCTTCTTTATCGGTCCCGGTGACGCCCGTGATTAATCGCGGCGTCACTTGAAGCAGCGGCTGCGAGTTGGCCCACTGAAAAAGAGGCTATATACAGATTGATGCAGGGCAGAATAACCGCAAGACTCACCGTATCTTTAGGATCATCGATTTTCTCCTGCTCTTCTCCGCCGTCCTCCAAGCCGTCCTCTTCCTCCTCGGATTCGTCTCGGCGATCAATGACCGACCGTTTCTTCTCGGCCAATTCTCGGCCTTTTCGCAATTGTTCTTGAAGAGCTTCACGGAAACGAGGATCTTTCTTGGATAAATGCCGAATTTGCTTGGCCCATTTGCCTGTACTTCGGTGTTTCAACGAGGCTCGTTCTTTAATTCGATCCCGTTCCAATAATTCCAATTTCTCCAACGCCGCCGCCGGATCGGTGTCCAATAGATCTTGAAATTCCTTCTCCGCTTTCTTCCGATCTTGTAATTTCAATAATCGTCGATATCGTTTACTTTTTATACGATTTTGCCATCGTAATTTCCGTTCGGCGTACGAGACGAGCGCGCGCATTCTTTGCAATTTCGACTTCCGTTCACGAGCTTCTTCTAGAGTCATGCATTTCAACGCTTCTTTCTCCGCTTCGGTCAACGGATCGGAATTCGTTAAATTATTCTTACTCTTCGATAATACGTTGGCCATTTCGATTTCCAACGGAGTCCGAGGTTGAAATTGTTCCACTTTCTCCTCGATCGTTTCGAATCGTAGCCGTTCCGTGTACATTGGAAACGTCAGCTTCTCGGCTAATCGATTCTGACGTACGATATCGTCCCAATCGCCGATTTGTTTCGACGTTTCGCGATACGCCGCATCGCGTTCGAATCGTTCTCGTTCACGATCGTGAAGAGGAGCGTGAAGCGGTTTCGGTTGATGATCGTAGGCCGTGGATAAATGTTTCTTCAAATCGCCTAATTTCGTTTGAATCGCCGTCGATGGAATATCTTTTAATGCTCCAATTAATTCGGTGACGGCCGATTTCTGAATTTTCGATGTAGTCGACGAATCGTCGATTTTCACGCTGGGCCAATTGAATTCCGATGAGCCCAATGAAGCCGGCGTTGAACGAATCGCCGGTTTAATACGAACGAGCCGTTTCTCTTTCATTTTCTAATCCACTTTATTTGAAGAATTTTTGGGGAAAATATGCTATTCTCATTTTTTCCATGAATTCCAGAGAAGGGTCGAAGCTGCAACAATCGGCACGGCTAACAGAAACTTTCCTAATTCGTACTGGGATATTTAGGATTGCATTGACGCTTTCTAAAACTGGCATAATCGATTACGCATTATCGAGCATACTGTAACCGCTCTGTAAGAATGCTAATTAGCATTAATCATTTTTGAAATTAAATGCATAGAGATGAATTCGATTTTCTTCGAATGTGATGGTTCAAGTTCTGAGCGAGTTTAGGGTCACGAGACGAAAGCCTTCTGTTTGGAGGATTTCGGAAATCTTTTGCCTGAACATCGGGGACCCGAAGGCCCATAATTGTGCCACGTTTCATCGATCAAATCGATACCTTCGTGGAGATAATCGATAAAATGTCAAAACCGCTAGACTGTTTTAAAATAGATAATTTCCGATTTCTCGCCTCCTGATTGACCGATTTGCATAATTTTTTCCAGGTAGATGGGGTTCTGGGTCTCGACACACCCGCCAAGTGTGGTTGATCAAATCGATACCGTTCCCGAAATAATCGCGTAAAATCGATTTTGACATCCAGAAAATATTTTCCCGCCAATCGAAAATTTAAATTTTAAGCCTTCCGGCTGGGTCAA
>JAQIWJ010001154.1:0-13022 GCA_034695185.1 Discolaimus major
TAAGTATGGGGTTTCAGTATGAGTAGAAGTATACTGAAACATCAGGGTATGGACCTTTCCCTATACAAATCATACCCCAATTGCCAACCCAGCTTGCAAATGTGGAGCAAAAAATGCGTCAATCCCTTTAAGTGGTAGTTATGGGCGGTTTAACAAACTCAATCGATTTGGATTCATGAGGCAATGGAGAATCCCATGAGGGAGGAAACGATTGAGTTGCGTGAGAAGAAAGATGGCGATGAAGTTATCGTGTTTCGTTATTGCATTACCACTGCTCAAAAGGCGTTGGAATGCAGGCCGAATGTCCTCCATTCTAAAATCGTGTGGAACATCAGTAACCATGGTTAGAAAGTTAGCAGAATCCAGATATTGCGAAATGATTCCTTTCTGACGAAGCAAAATTATGGAGAAGAAGCAGGAATTCTTAGGTCCTACACAGGGATCACACCATTGAAAGTGATAACGTGATCCTCAATTGCTAGAAACGCAACTCAAATACTCAAATTTGAGAATTTCGTAAAGTTGGAACTTCGAAAGGAGATGCCAAATTCGCTTATGGGAACCTTGCCATATAACAAAACCTCATGGACTTGCTTCCGCTTGAACATATATTGCAATCCATAATTATTTCATCGGTGACAGTCATCTACTCTTTCAACGTCACAAGGAAGTTCTGTCTCAGAGAATTCTAGAATTTTAGAGGGTAGGAATCAATTTTATAACGAGTCCCATCATGAATCTGATAATTTCATAATTCCAATAATGGATCGCTGGCTAAAGTAAAAACTTGATAATCTATAAATGCATAAAGTGAAGCTTTACAAAGAGTAAGGCCCACCTCCTGTTACCAGTGGTGATCCAACCAAGAAACATAAAGCACGCTTCAGTACACTGTCAGTTCAACAAATTCTCTATGGATCGACACGATCAGTATGGTGCAGCACCGCTTCTAGCGCATAATTAGCTTACATGGGTTACAGTAATCTGTAGGACAAGAATCAAAGTTCTCTTTACCATTTCAATCAAACGCAACAAAAGAAGCCATGTCCCAATTTGTTTCGGAAATCGATAATACCCTGCCAATCATCTGGATCCGCATTGCTGGCAATCACAAGTAAATCTGGAGTAACAGTGTTGTGTATGCTGGGGTTTTCCGGTGAGTTCTCTGTGAGCGAGGAGGCGACTAGAATCCAAAAATCATTTATTCAAATAGAAGAATTGAGCCTCATGGTGAAAGAATTTTCACATTATATCGCATGCATCCGGTTACCAATTCGATGCCAATCAAAAGCGAATCGAATTTCATTGTGAAGAAATCGATTGGTTGTTATCGCCGGAAGATTTGGTTCGACTATCGATTTAACACAACGAGGAAAATTTGGACGGCGACCATAATTATTTAGAATCTTAGATGTGAATTGGAGAAAGCATTTAAAGGCGCAGAACAGATGGACTGGCGTGCCATCAGCGAAGAAGCAACCAACCTATTCAATATTTTTGAAAATTCTCAGCTGCGTTATCATATTTGAGAACGAGGTATGGATCACGTTGTATGTATATGCAGAGCGAGTAAATGGAATCATAGTTGAGGCTCTGAGCCATTATGCCAAGTTTCGCGATTGGGATCAATATCTTCCTGACGTTTGTGTTTATTACAATATCACTTATCAGGCTTCTCTGGGAGATACACCTTTCTTCCTAGGCAAGGTCGAGCGAGACCCACGCTGTCCTTATTTATTTGTAAACACATTGAGGTAGCTCAGTAAGTGAATTTTTGCAAACAGTCAAATTGGATACGCCAGATTGGATTTGGTGAAATTATATGGATGCCCAGAACAATTCCTAAGGTTCATTATCCTAACGAGTAGTTTTTACTGTGCTCAAGAAATCCGAATGGTGAATTGGCACATAATTCTGACAGCAGTTGATGCTTATGCGCTTCCTGCTCAACGTCAGCCTGCCCAATTGTGTCCCAAATTTGGAAACAAGCATGGTGTTATTGAAATTCCTATGATGAACCGTGGGAGTCCATAGCAACACATTTGGACAATTCAAAGGATTGCCATGTATCATATGTAAGAGTTCAAAATACTAGAATCAACATTCAGATATGATCTTGTTAGCATGCTTTCTACATATATTGATCGAGCGAATACTAGATATCAAGAGTGGATCACATGCGCAATGGTTATTTGGAGCTGAATCTGGTGATGTTAATATTGTGGATGTATCGATTATGAATCAGCACTGTACATATTTCCAGAAATTCCTTATCGGTCAGGGGTCCTAGACATTCAAAGTTGTACAGTGAAGGATTTTGATTGCGTTTTCTGGATGCCCTGGTTGGTTCCACTATCACTGGAATGAATTAATTAGCCATCGATCAAGAACGTTATCACTGTATGACACATCCACATTTTGTTAATGATCTGCAAAAAGATGAAGTTTGCGATGAAAACAAATTGCCTTTATTCTCTTTCGTGGACGTGGACGTATTTCCAACTTTGATTAGAGCAAGAGAACTGAGAGTTGCCTATGTTGAATCGACATCGTTTCGGTACAATGCATTCAGGACGTCGGTACCAACCTATTGGCTAGGCGATATGGGAACAGTTTCAAAGCTTCAAAATTTCGGGCACTTCTGATATATTATCCGCAATCAGAGGATTCAATTATCATGGTGGTGAGAATCTCAATATTCACATTCATGGTGTTGAGAAATCCGCCTTTCATAGATCTGGTTTATATTTTGCCATTTTATATTTTTCGAGACTGAAACAACGTTGCCAGTTCCAATAATGCAAGAATCCGTGCCTGTCGTCAAAGCGCTTTGCCTAATCGTATATCATTTCTTTCACAAACGACTGGTCAGTTGCTCAAAAAAATGACCCCTTGCGATGGCGTTCCATTGCATTGTATGGTACAGTTTGTCCATCGTTCGTCACCTTTTTATTCAGACACCATCCGTTAATTTTGTGCGGAAATCTTTGAATATCGATCCAACCTTGTATAATGTCCATCGTGTCATTGCTTCTGATCAAACAGGAATATTGCAATGTTGATGCGTGGTTGATTGTCATCTAAAAAAGGATCGTTTAGAAAAATCTTACATCCAGTCACTTTAGATTGAACTAAATTGCACTCCATTTTGTAATTTACTGTTTCTTCCGACAGAAACACGTGTCATTCGAAGGAACGTTGGCCACCTGAATTGGATCGTTGCTGTCGGCATAACTGTTACATGGGCATAAAGCCTCCTGGATTGCGCACAAGCGCAGGAAGTTGATGCGCAAGAAATGCGATCAGCTCATGATGAACGCAGTCGAAAAAGAGTAGACTTCCAAATTCGATCTAGAAAGCGTGAAGCATGTGCAAGCCATGAAAGCGCATGTACAGTTGACCCATCGATTCAACAGGGTTATCAAAAACATAAGGCCCAGTTCTTGAAATGGCGGAACATTGACATTTTTTGAATTTGTTGAAAATGGGCTAAGGGTTGGCAGGCGATCGATTGTTATTTAAAGCAAGAAAGAGACATGGACATTCATATTGCTCCACTGTATGTATTATGAAGTCTACATCAGTTGTGGTTGATTGATGTGCCATGATGTTTTGAGAAATAACAAAATGTGTTCGCCGTTATTTGCAATGCATAAAGCGTCTCAAATTGTCGGAATTTTTGCCGAATTTAATTTTGATTCGTTGCATTTGCCATTCACCAGCTTCTGCAGCCAGGAAAGCGGTGGAAAAGTTACCATCAGACTTGCACTATTCCAAAGGCTTACAAATCGCATTGATCAGCTGAAATGCAGTACCAATTTTGTACCATGGTTATAATCATGCGCTGTGAAAAGGGTTCTTAATCCAGACAATTGGATATTAGTTGAGATGGGGCGTAAAGACATTCTTCTCCTGGTGGATCAAGAATTAAATGCCAAAGAAATTCGAAGAACATCCAACATACGAAGAAGAATTTTCTTCATCATAATTTGGATCAAATACAATGACCTTGTTCTGTGGGCGATGGTTTTTGGGCCTTCACTGAGCACAGGCGATTGGGCCACTTTTTGAATACTGGGGTGGTGGTCCCGATACCAAAGGCTGTGGCATGGGCCGATAAAATGGAAATTGACAAAGAGCAAAGCTGAAGGAGAAGCGAAAATAAAGGAATTCACTCCTGGCATACATTTATGGGCGAAATCCAGTCAAAGGCGAATAAATTAGCGCTTCAGGGCTGAATGTACCGAAAAGTGAGCAGTATTTCAGGACAAGGTGAACTTAAAAATGTTTAGCAAAATTTGGACCGAGTCTTACAGCTTTGTACCTGTTGCATCACTTTTGACATGACACCGATTGAGCATGTTGAGGAACAGACGATGTATGTGTGTGTGTTGGAAAGGTGGATATTGGTTGGATTTATTTCAAAGTTCAAAAAGGCAGCACAGGAGATAATCCAGTTGAGGTCACGCCTTTGCATGCCAATGTAGACCAGGTGGATCAGCCACTTTTCGGCTAACTTACATGGAAAGTAAACGTTTCTGAGCAGAAGCTTTTTGGGGTGGGTACAAACATCGAATAATTGTCCACAGAAGCAAAACTTGAATTGGAAATAGCTTGAAGATTATTGACATGGACTACGTTTTCATTCATTTTGTATTCCGACAACTAGCCATTAACATATGGAAGTTGGTCATCGTATGACTTCAAGCCCTCAGCATGAATTTGAATACACCGAATTCGGCTAAGAAGTAGAAATTTACGAATGCATAATTTCTCAAATGGGGATCTGGTTAAATGCCCATTTATCTAGATCCCAACGGTGAGAAGCGTTTTAGTTGCCCCAATTAAAGTGTTGATCATGGCAGGTGCATAAAGAATAGATATGATGGTTTGTCCTTATTAGTGGCAATGAGTAAAGCAAACAAATGCCAGATATAGATTAGGCATAGCAATGTCTAGACTCCAGAGAACAGTTTCCACTTATCTTCTAAGTAAGTCGAAAATGTTGCAGCTATTTTTAGTGATTTCGAATTACCATCCATAAATGATCGACCTGGCTTAATCCAAATGTCATGATGATACTGAGGCTGGCATCTTATCATTGCATACTAAACCCGACTGAACTTATTTGGGTTATCAAAAACCTAAGGCCCAGTTCTTGAAACAACGATTATTGATTTTATGTAATACACAGGATTTGCAAGGAAGCCAAAGAAAAGAGCACAGATTTGCCTTGCTTATTTACATGGTCAAGAATCTTGTGCCACCTGCGTGTATTACATGATGTGATAAGGCATTGCGGTATAGCAATTTCTTCTTCCATGGGAAGATATGGTAGGACATTGATCACTTGAAAAAGTTCAAAGTGTTCGCAGACATTCATGGACGTGTCGAAGATAAGAAGCGAAAGATGCTCCTTCTATCATTACTTGAGATGCAATGGAATGCCAGAGATGTGTTGAAGGATGGTACTCCTAATACCTACCACCTTTGCTGCTTTGCTGAAAATGAGTCATGCTAATGCCAAAGTTCGGTTCACATTTGACAAGGCGATTATCACCTTATTGTATGAAAAATATCTAGGCATCTTCATGGCAAATTTATAAGGCGACTTGAAACTTAAATGTCAACAATCAAAGAAAAGAGTACTAGAAATCTGTATTAGAATTATTCTCATTTTCCGTGGAATTTGAATTACGATCATTTCGCAGCAAAGATCTGTGCTCATATGCAATCTGTCGTCGAAGAGTGCCGAATTACGGAATATTCATGCGTTTGAAATTGATCTTATCGATCAGCGGGATTTAGCATTGCTGTGCATGCTAACGATTCGTTTCTTGTACATCAACATGTTTATTCTGCGACGATCATAATTCGATCAAATCAACACTGCTATCGATCGTGCAATGGCATTACGATTTTTTCCTGAATTAGAGTGTTACCGTATGTAATTGGAGGAAATGGTTTCGAGATATCGCCTGTGAATTTTTCGAAAACAATCCTGTCAAGCTTGGGGGACCTGGAAAAATCCTGGAAATTGATGAGAGCGTTTTGGCTAAGCGAAGATATAACAAAGGCAGGGTAGTGAAAGAGCGATGGATATTTGGCATGGTGGAAAGGGGAAGCGGAAACTGCGTCCTACAGTACGGTGATCATCGCAATGCGAAAACGTTATTGCCAATAATTCAACAACATGTGCTCCCACATATGACCATCATGAGTGATCTGTGGGCTGCGTACGGTGGCCTTAGAAGATTACCAGAACAATATCAGCATTACGGGATTCATCATAGCGTCAATTTCGTTGACCCTGAAACAGGGGCATGCACCAATCTGGTCCCAGTTCAAACACAAAATCGCAGCAGTAATGGCACGTCGTCGGATTTGCTGAACGATTATATACTGGATTTCATGTGGCGGAAACGATTTGGGGGACCTGATATATTCTACAATTTTTGGACTCAAATTGCGGCTCTCTACCCAATCTAGAATGTAAAAAATGCGTTACATCGAAATGCGTAATGTTGATATTTTTGACGACGCTATTTTTTGAAGTAATGTTTTCGATCAACCACATAATATTGTGCATTTTTAACATCGCATACGTATTCCGTTTGAACTGTTTATGTGCATTTTTCTTTTCAAATCTATATTTGCGATCAATTTCCTGATTATTGGTGCTATCGAATCTGATTTCCCAATACAGCACGCTTATGTAAACACAGTCATGTTTCACTTTATGAAGTATATCTAAAAATCCCCGTTTGAGCGGTTCGCGAATTTTTTCAAATCTTTGAAACATCAAAACTTCCTCCGCTTGCGCTAGGTAGCACGGGGTTGTTCTCCGCAGCATGCGGGTACCTTGCAGAGTTTTCTGCTCCAGAACTACAGTATTTAAGTTGCCTGCCACCACTTTGACCCCATTTGTGGGGCTACAGTATGCTGCACAACTTCCGTAAGATGAACGGTATGCTCCAACGCTGCATCGTCGCCTACAGTATGCTCCATAATTACATTAAAGTATCCAGTACACTCTTGACTTACAGCACGATTTATGGTGGTCCAGAAAATAGATAATTTCAAAATCATAACTGTACTGATTGTACTGACACTAGTAGCACACGTTGTCCATCTTATAGATTTCAGGACTTGGTTGATGTTGGCAGACGTTGGCAGATGTTGGTAGACTAGCCTTACAAGTGCAGGGTATAAAAAAAAAATTTTTATCAGCAATTTTCCTGTGATGATCAATGGAATGGTCTTACATAATAGGCTATAGAATTTTGCAAGTGATAAACCCAGTATCTCAAAGTAAATATTTGGTGAAACAGTTATGCACCTTGAATAACCGCAAATGAACTGAGGCGTTTGAAAGCCATGATTTGATGCATATTGCGCATTTTTTAATTTGTAATGAACAGTCCAGAATATACTGTTTATTGATACTGAATTTGGTAGAATATCCAATTTTGACGTTAGCTTCTCAAAGTGATTTGAAACATGTGCATTTGGTGCATTGGCATGTATGCGTGTGCATTGTAAAAACTGATGTAAATCTGAAAAATGGAGATCCAATTTACTTATTATGTGGAATCGGATTGAATACCAATGGATGCAGTTTTGAAGGCTAAAAGGGAGGACACCAAACAATATCATTTCAAATTTCCTGCAGTCAATGAATAACTTGCAAAGCTTGGATTTCAATTACTAAAAGGACAACTGCATTGCTTTTGAAAGGCGGTTTACACAACCAGACATCGTGTTGATTGTTCAGTATCTTTCTGAACGATATATAGCATTTCGATGCATAGCTGATTGGTCTTGATTTAATTATTTGGCACATCTGGCCACGTTATGCAAGAACATTTATGACGCAATAGAGACTGTCATTAAGTTCGCGTCATGTACAGTGACAAGGAAATTGGTTTTGATGAACGATTTGTTAATCGTTCATTTTTGGAATGACTTCATCGAAGGGAAAGAGAAACAGTCATTTCACAATCAACAAAGATTCATTGCCACCATGTACATAATGTTTGCGTGCATGAAGTGAAAACTTCAGTTTGGATTTTGGTAAAATTCCGACTCCAGCCTTGTCTCTCTTTACCCACATTCCACTTCTTTGGTAAACTCCGACTCTGGCCTTGTCTCTCTCTTTGCCCACATTCCACTTCTTACAGCAGACCACTGCAAACCGACTATTTCATGCAGGATTTATTAGAGCCTGACTATTCAATTTCCCGTGGATCCACAATTGGCTTGTGCACCGGTTGCTGCGATAGATCTGTATTGCTTTAGTGAAATCAAATTCATATCAATAGTTTGCTACAAAGAATTTTCTTCATCATAATTCATCGGTTTAGAATAAGACGTAGGAGACAACACTAAGGTAAACAATATACCTTGCCTGCAGGCGTCGCATAATGGTCCACTTCCATGGACAACGGCTCGTTGGTGAGTGCGCGTAGCCAGAGTCAACGCATTCAGCTTAAAGCTGCCAATGGTCATAATTTTTTCATATAGAAGCTATAATCATGTATTTTCTGTTCTGTGATCTATGCTGCACCAGTATCTAAAGATATCACATACACCTGGTCCATACCAGATCAGTGCTAACCTGGTGCCTCACTGTTTTATAGCACGAACAGTGGAAGAAGCAAATTGTTTAGAAGCTGATTTGGAGAATCAATCAATAACCTGAAGAGTCACGCCTGCATGGTTCAAATAACCCGCCATCTCCTCAAATGCAAAAATCTCGCATCTCCTAAAAAGAAGAAATGTAAACGTGGCAAACGAGGCAACAAAAAGCACCATGCTCCCGATACTCGAACGCTGGTTTTGGACAATCAAAGCTCGGTCAATTGGGAAGAACACAGCATGCATATGCCTGATTATTTATCATTTTTTCTAGGGTCTATTTTCCCCAATAATATCAAATTGGAACATAAACGTTACCTGATGGTCTATTCCACTGTGGTGAAAATCATTTACAACAATTGTTTTCGGATTGGCAATTCTGGAACGTTTCGGTACCAAGGTATTCGTGGTCCTGAAACCGCCATGTCCTAATAGCGTCAAGCATACTAGGGATTTATAATTTGCTATGCAAATTTATACTTTCTATGAAAGGTTCATTTTTTATGCTTGCTGTGCATGTATATACCTTTTCATAAAGGTTTCATTTGGCATTGCCCTTTTGAAAGGAAGTATCATTTGAATATTTGGAACTGGCGGTTATGACATGTTGTAATGCAAATTATGCCATTATTGAAGCTCACTTTCTTTTCCATGTATTTGTTTTTAATGAATACGATGGTATGCTGGGCAGATATGAAGTGGTGGGTTGCACGTGGATACGTAGCTGGGACCCTTCTCAGACAGTGACCGTCTTATCACGAAAAAACTGCAAAAGAAGATGCAGCTCGCAGATTGATTGGAGAGCTCCACTCTCAATGCCAGGGAAAAATAAGCTAAATCCCTCTCAAAGATTTATTGGTAATGATAATAGGAATGTTTCACTGGAAAGATGAAAGTGCTTAGGATGTGAAGAAGAATTGTACAACAAAGGAGATAAAAGATGCCTTCAGCATGCCAATGCTTATACGCATAGATTTGAATGTTTCAGTTAGGAGGAGAAAAACAAAACAGACGAACAACATATAAAAAGAACGTTCGCGCAGGTTAACTTCAACGGGAAGAAAAGATTTGTGAGCATACTTATTCTTCTCAATTATAATTGATATCAGCTATTTTTACTGGCGCGTTTCTTACTTTTTCTATTCTCGGCTCCAGGCTGGAGCAGCTGTTGCACATGTCTTTTAATAACATATGCTTCCAAGCCTGATGCAAGAATTCCTGCCTCTTCCCCCATTCTGTTGTTTCTTGAGGAAAGAATCTGTTTGCAATATTGGAAATTTTTGCTGACTTCTATTTACGATTACTGCAGCATGGGAAAGACTGAAACGTGTTCCAGGCTATTTGAGGACGGGGCATTCGACCAGCTCTCCAACGCCTTCTGAGCAGTGGTCTCACATACAGAAGACCACGATTTCTAAAACTGGTAGTCCCTGCTACATGCAAACATACTTTATGCCCTGTATTTTCATAAAGAATTATAGGGAATAACTGTCCCAGAAGCAAAACTGGAAATGGAAATAGCTAGAAAGACAGTCGATATGGACTATTTTTTCACCCACCTGGATATTCCTTTTTCCGGTCATTATTACAGGAATATCATGACGAAAGATTCGGTTCAGCATTTCGCACTATTTTATATTAATCTATTAGAAGCTGCATATTCTGATGATGTGGATGTCTGTTTGGGTAATGTCAGATGCCAGAAGGAAAGGGAACGGTGGATGCCTTATTTGTGCTACACCAGTGATCTGTCTGATCAACTTTCACTAACAAATACTGGAGAATGGTAATGAATGTGATGATGACATATGGCCAATGTAACTTGATTGATGTGAGTTCAACTGAATACAAAACTGGAGTCAAGGTTTGAATATCTGTGTTTATCTCGAACTGATGAGCACAGACTTTCGCTTTAAAACTGTTCGGTCCGATATAGACGATAAAATAAAATTCGTCTATCCCTAAGCTTTCCAACCTGCAGTGAATCGCCACACGCCCATTCTAAAGTACACGCGCAGCACCACAATCATAGCAAATGCGTTGCTTCCAATGCAACCTCATGTGATATGAGCAAGAAATTGCATGGCCCGAACCCAACCCATGTTCGCCTTATACGATCAGGCTCGTGAGGGAACAACAGACGCCTTCCAGGGACCCATCATCCAGGCCCTCATTATCGAAATCAATGGCCGCAAGGTGATCATGACAAATTTATTTATGTTCAGCATCAAATTCTCTATCATTCTACATATACCTCGATTTGTGATTGCGATTTTACAGTTGGGAATGTTCCTTTGTTATGGAAGATGGATAGAAGTCTACGCATTTCGTGTCAATATCCGTCAGCTTTGACCAACGATTATCAATTCTTGGTTATCCAATTTGGCCTGACAAACAGCAATGAGCATAGAAAGAAGAAAGAATTGCTGATCGTAAATTCGTCAGGTTAACAATAGAAAATGCACTAATAATCAGTGAAATTGGAACAACTGATAAATCGTAAGAGAGCATCGAATCCCTCCACCTGATTCAAGAATTGTCGATAAAGAGCAATGAAAGTTGGCTAGAGTTATCGCAATTTGGAATTCACTGAAGTAAAATGCCGCCCTAACAGCAGTCTGGGCAGGGTTAATCTTTCCCTATGAGAACCGTGTTAGCTTGCAGAAACTGCCGCATGTGATTTTAAATGGCAGCATTGATCACCTGTCTGCATAACTATTGCATGGGGAATAAAAGCATTCTAGATTGGGATCAAGAGCTGTAAGTTGATGCGCATGAAATGCGAAGATAAGCTCCCGCCTTTCACTTTCCAGTTGGCAATGATCCATTCATTTCTCTTCCCCTCTGTTGGATTTTGTTTTTTATCAATCGCTTTGCACAATGGATTTTTTTCCGAAACATGTTTTCTTTCGTTGGTAAATATTTGCTCTGAGGCGTCTTTCAATAATTCAACCTTACTACAGACCCTAATGCAATGACGAAGCAGGAAAACTTCATTATCATCTGTCTTCTCACGCAATTACCTAAATTTCAACTCTCGGCGATAAGAATAATCCGAGCTAAGCACATTCAGTTTAACTAATCTCAAGCAACACCCAATTTGTTCAGCTGTTTTGTGTCAGCGTCCCCATAATAATCTAACAATCACTCAAGAACGTCCCTACCCTTTTTCAGATATTTTTGCAACAAAAAACTTTTTTGTTCGTAACCGATGATCTACTACAAGCTAATAAGGGTATAATCTTATCGCAGAGACCTACCCGATCATGAATATTCTTCTCATCAGATGCATCACTAATTTCTGTTCTAGTCATTTTAATGCGATGGTTTGCTGAATAAGCTATGATATCCTTTGCCGAATTAGCTATCATTTCTTTTGCTGAATTAGCTGTGACGTCTTTTTAAGAAATGGATAGTATTGCTTCACTCGAAAAAACAAAATTATTGCACACACACAGCGTTGACCATAGTTTGTTAATCAGACAACAGTTCATAATAGTTGTATCGTCCTGCTGTATTATATTTCTCTATCCATTTCAGATTTTATGGAAGGAGTTGGGCCTTACGAATTGAAGCTAATTCTGCGCCGAATGACAGCTGAACATTTTTTCACGCATGCAACAACTGAGAAAGAAACGATGCAGGAAGAAATATGATCAAATTATTGCTGCATCTGTTGAAGGAATGCACATGAACATTGCCGCTGCTTTGCCAAATCGGGATGCGTTGGAAGAGAATGGTGCGAAGAATCCTAAATGATAACAATATGCCAACGCCAAAGCTGAGCTCTGCTTCTACATGCTAAACAGCTATTCCATTTTAGCAACAATATCAGCAAGATGCAGAATTTGCATGCTGGATTCGGATGATAACAGCATTGGCTTTCAAACGGTCAGCTACTGTTGCTCACGCTTTTGATCAGCTAGCGGAACATGAGGATTTTCCAGAAGCAGCATTACCAATTGTGAATTATTTTGAGGCCACTTACATTCGGCAAAGGAATCGACAAGGCAGCAGGCCAAGCCAGCTAATATTCCAGTTGAAATTTGGAACACGCCTGATAGAACCATGAATGGTCAGCAACGTACTAACAATGATGTCGAGGGCTGGCATCGAGGTTTTCAAACAACATGTGCCTCAACATATACGAATATTTCTCGTTTCAAAATGGCATTGAAAAGCCAGCAGACCCTTCACAATTTCCAAGTTCACTCCCATGTGTCATGCATTTATGCCCAGCGAAAAGTTGGAACCGTATAAGAGTTCATATTTGAATGTATTGGGTTGAGTTGAATGAAAATTCATTCGTATTTACCAATGTCAGAAGCTTTTATTGGAAGATCGTCGAAATATGCCTTGCGATAAAAGCCTAACTTTTTGACATA
>JAQIWJ010001155.1:0-13015 GCA_034695185.1 Discolaimus major
ACATATCATGTATCTCGAGCACCAATCAAAAATGACAATTTCAAAGGGGTGTTGCTTTACTTTTGTCCACTACTGTATACCCAGCTTGGATACCTGCAGCAGTACTGGTATGTATTCCCTGACCGAATGATGGACCAAGGATGACTGACTTTCACATATGACAAAAGAGACTACAAAAAAGCTGGTCGGTCACTATGGTATTATATCTGGTGTAACAGGTTCGCCATGATTACATCAACCCGCCCAAGCAGTCGTATTACTTGATATCAGTTGTCATGCTCAAAAACTAAAGTCAAACCGCATAATCTGGATCCAGCCAGGTGCCCTCCATGCAAAACGCCACGGCTAACGGCATTATGTGTGCAACAGCGGTACAGGCAATGTAATTCTTAGCGCAAATTTTAAAATCAGCGAAATGTGTACACATTTCAGTAACTGAATCGGCAATCAAAATAGTAGAATCGTCGATTTTCGTATAAGCCAGAAAATAAGCATTGACAAATTTATCTAAATTGTGCTTGATTTATGTAGAATTTCATCACCCCAATGGATTTTTGAAGTTTTCGCGCTGAGAACAGACAACTTGATTCGCAGGTTAGCACATAATGCCGTTAGCCGTGGCGTTTTGCATGGAGGGCACCTGGATCCAGATTATGCGGTTTGACTTTAGTGTACACAACGCATAGTTTATGATTAGCATTACTGGACCATGGTTAACACATTGGCACTTTTCAAGACACAGAACATAGTTTGCCTATGTGCGCACTACAACTATATATTCGAGGCGATTCCTACGTATACTAGCCAAAATTGTTTCTACAATACTCTCCAGAAAGGTTCTGGCAGATATTGGAGCTGTTTCACCCATTTGAATTTTGCAGCGTCCGATAAAAAGCAGCCGAATATATTGTATGACATGATATACCACAACAGGAGCCACATTCATACCAAAATGAGATGGGAATATGGCGATTAGAGGCATCACCCAAGAAGGCATCTATCGAGTAGCTGGTAATAAACTTTTGGAAAGTCATAGAGGAACATCGAATGTAAACTTTACGTGCCTATTGACCGTCAATAATACTCCTTGGAACATAATAAATGCCGATCATACTCTGAAGTTGACACTGTCTTGGTGATTCTGGAATGACGTGACACAAGTGGCCGTAACATAGAAAGATTTCAATAATCCATTCCAAGAATATTTTCCGAAATGCTTATCGATACTAGATAATTATCGCCAGCATATGGAAGAGACAGCCTGACAAAAATAGCATCAACAGGTCGTCAAGATGCAATTTGTACCCGTTTGGAATTGCAATGCAGCAATGTACTGGCATCCCATTATTTTAGACTTCATCCAGAAGAATAAACTGCACTTCACCAAAGATCACAGGCTGTCACAAAAGCTGGTCATTGTAATCGATCGCCATCGATAGAACATTGCAAAATGACTATAATTCAACATGAGCTATTTTTGCATGAAATCCAAGAAAAGGTGCCTCGGTTCTTATGTTGTTTCGAACAAATGATCAAGATTGAGGAAATCTTATATTCTTCAAACTACATTTCATGATAGCGGTACTGGCATTATTGAAAAAGCTTTGCTGACAGACTTTGTGTGTCAATCGTCCCCATTGATAGAGGGCAGTGGACAGGCTGACCATTGGAGTTGATAATTGTCAAGTCCAGTGGAAAATAAGAGTGTCACAAACCCAGACTCGAATCTGGTATTTCCATTGCGATATGATATTATCCTACAAACTGAACAGTTTACAACTTTATAAACCTCAATTGTCGGAGGCCATTCCTGCATTAGACGCGGTTCTTTCATTTCATGGTTGATACTCATATAAGCAACACGTAGTACTCTAGCTAGCTACTCCCGAATTTGCTTCAAAATCAGCCTAAGTTCATATCAGATAGCTATCACGAAGAATAAACCGTACAAGGACAATATAATGTCTTCAAGTATGGTTTGCAAGCACCGATCCATATTCCGAATTCTTTGCAATCTATACCCACTCGAAATGCCAAGGCAACCGTATGCTTATGTTCCCTGACAGATATGATCAACTGCAATCCACAAAACAGGCTATCTTTCGTACACGATGGACGAGAACAAAAAAGTGGTCACCCTGGTATTGTGTGTGGTGTAACAGATCGCCATGACTAAATTAACACGCCCAAGCAGTTGTATTTTTTCATATCAGTAGTCTCGCTCTAATATCATAGCAGACACAACGCCCATTTCATGACCGCAACATTATCAGTGTCAACAGTTTGATTTCTTTCAAGACACAGAACAAAGAGCTTGCAAATGTGCAAACTACAACTTTGCGAGGCAATACCTGTACTGATAAATCGATTATGACAATACTGTCACTGATAGGAATCAATAAATAATGGAATTTTGGGCGATGGTAAGAATGATATGGCTGTGCCATGACATCACTGCTATGGACGCGATCCAGGCAGTATACACACGTATATTCCTCCAATTGGTGAGATTATTCTCATAAAATATTATTGAATTTCTTGGACATGGATTATATGACTTAGGCCACATAGCTCGCGTTCATTCTTAGCATCAATACGCTTATCTATTTACTCTTACATCTGCACAATCGATTTACTCGCAGGAAAGCGATGGATCGTCATCTGTGCAAGCACGTGGATCCTAGCCCTCAGAATCAATGCGGTACCTAATATTGCAAATTTATTTTTGATCGAAAGAATTGACATTATTGTTATGGTACTTTCAATTTTCTACAGTAAGATACTGTATTATGGTAAGCGTCGGTTTCATTTGTAGATCGTGAAGTCAAAACAAGATAGCAAGCTGCTATCCTTGCTCAACGTGTTGTGAATCTCAAAAGCCAGAATCTGGCTGAAGTTCTTTCGGGAGTGATCGTTCAGCAGAAATAAGCATGTCTTCATTCGTGCTAGAGGTCGGATAAATATTTGCCGACCAAACGATGCTAATGAGTTTGTACTACAAGATTATATAACATCATCTTCAGTTGCAAGAAGATATGGAGGCAGCCGCATGATTCGATATATATCTACTGATGCCCCTTCGGTTTTGTCCATACTGATTATTGTATCCCCGTGGATGGTAATATACCTTGACTGTACTCCACCAACATTACTACGGATATGGATGGAGGCAGGCCTTTTTAAGTGGTGCAATCAACGCTGGTGTGATCTCAAAATTTACATTATGGACCTTTTCCAAAATTGCTTATTCGATTTGTGCCATTGGAACGTCTCATTCATTTTAAGTTTGTTGAACACTGATTACCTCCAAGCGATCAATATTGTCACCAAACGCTGCATTGTGATTTGTGCAAGCACATGGATTTTAGCAGCAATTGAAGCTTTTCGTGATCCGGCTATGATCAAGTTTATATGTGGCGAAAGAATTCATATAATGGATGTTGATGAAGTTTTCTATTTCCAATGGAAATCAATTATAACGCGATTATTATACACTTTTGATTCCACTTCGATACGACAGCCGAGGCACAATGAAGACATTCATTTTCAGGAAATTCAGACTATGAGTGAAATGGAACAAGAGACATGATCACATGGTGGCAGATTTTGATGCATACTGTAAACCAGCGAAGTATACGAATCTTGGACTCGTCTGCAGAAATACTGAGCCCCAGAATCCCAATTTGGACATGAAGGAGTCACGTGCAGGAGACAATTCAATCATGCAAATTCCAACTGTCCGAATCGATACCCATTTTCTTATCACGTTTTGTTTGATCTACAAAATACCCATCAGTAGTACATATGTGGCGTCAGGTCAGATTTACAAACTGCTACACGTCCAGGATCCCCAACAACATAAACTCATTGTGCTGGATCATTGATAATGTTATGAACTCTATGACAGTGTCAAACGCCCATAATGGATCAATTTCATTACGAAGGGTTTTGAACCCATGAAATAACCATGCCTGAATTACTGTGTTATTACAAACTATTGGTCCAGATCCAAAAAGCAGCTATCATGTAATGATAGTAGCATTGGACTTCAGCAGTTCCTTCAGCTATGAGGATTATGGTAATCCACTTTTCCCAAACATACTGACTGTCGTGGAAGGATAGAGGTACACCTGAAATCCCAGATTCGATATTCTACGCCATTACGTTACCATATGATCCTGACGCAATACTGATTCCTGCAAACCGTATGCTACAGTGACCCATGGACAGCGGAACTTTGAAATGTAGTATGGCCAGACTGCAGTGCAAAATGTCGGCTGTTGTTGCAGCCATTCGATATGTACGTATTTTCCGATAAACGCTGATATATTATTATAAAGAACTATTTTATGGATATATTCAGAGATTGCATGCATAATCTAGCAGATTGGAACGTTTCAGTGATAACAGAAATCCTCACATATTGGCATCATGACATACATGTACTCTACAAATGCCCACAAAATGACAATGACTCTATGAACATTGGATATTCTGTTTACAATTATTGGGTGGCCATTGAGGTGAAGGCTATTGTGATACTGTGGCCAACGAGATTTATGTCTGTAACCATATTTACTGTACCATGGTCTAAGGAATCCATAGCAGGACAGGATCCTCCTCCATCGTATTTCGTTCTAAACGGAGCCATTGCTGCAGTGACCATTAGCTTCCGTTTTAAGAAGCCTGAACTAATTTTCATCATTCTATTGAGGACAAAACTGGCAAAATTATAACCTTGATGTGAACTTTTCGGAACACAGACACGAAATCCATATTTTATCGCATGTATCACTAGAATGTCCACCATATTCGCAATGTCCATTTATGGCAGGGGCATAGATGGGCAAATACAATCCCATGGTGGGCAAGTGGCTAGAAATCATGAGCAGTTTATCACCCTTATGTGCACACTGCAATTATTCGAGGCGATTCCTGTACTAGCCAAAATTGTTTCTACAATACTCTCCAGCAAGGTTCTGGCAGACATTGGCGCTGTTTCACCCATTTGAATTATGCAATGTCCGATAAAAAGAAGCCAATTTATTGTATGATTGGGAGCCATTCATACCAAAACGAGATGGGAGCATGCGATTAGAGGCATCACCCAAGAAGGCATCTATCGAGAAGCTGGTAACGAACTTTTGGAAAGTCATAGGGGAACATCGTACATGTAAACTTTGCATGCGTATTGAGCATAAATACTCATTGGAACATAAATAAGTGCTGATCATACTCTGAAGTTGACACAGTCTTGACGGATTTTGGAATGACATGAAACAAGTGGCGGCAAACTTAGAAAGATCTTTTTCAACAATCCATTCCAGAATATTATCTGAAGTGCTGAATCGATACTGGACAGTTATCGCCAGCATGTGGAAGAGACAGCCTGACAAAAATAGCATCCATACGTAGGTCTCCAAGAATGGTTGCACCCAGCGAAATAATATTTCGCAATTTATGCCCACTTGGAATAGCAATTCAGCAATGTATTTGCATCCCAGCATTTTATAGCCTTCATCCAGAAGAATAAACTGCACTTCACCAAAGATCACAGGCAGTCACAAAAACTGGTCATTATGCTATTTCGTATCTAATCGATCGCCAACGATAGAACGTTGCAAAATGACTGTAATTCAACATCAGCTACTTCTGCATGAAATCCAACCAAAACTGCCTGAACTTATGTTGTTTCGAACAAATGATCAATGTTGAAAAACGAATAAGCACCATGGGATGAGGTCGAATCTTTGTGCCATACAAAGACTGGAAGCATGCATCATGCGAAATGTTGTCTATTGATATTCTCTCTCGTTTCTTGGTTGAAGCCCACTCTGATCACAACAGAATGACTGTGCCAAATTTGGCCATCGTTCTCGCACCAACCGCAGTGGAATATGCACACGTGATCATCAGCTATGAGGATGCTAAGCGGCAGGCAGAAATACAGTCCAATGTAAGCCTGAATTTTCGGTTTCTTGTATCACATTATTCTTGATTTGTAGGTCATAGAACTGTTGTTGAATGAACCAAAAGAATATTGGCGTTCTACATTCGGTTTAGATGAAAGTCCATGCATGGTATGCGGCAACAGAAGTCATTGGATATCAATGTCCTCATCAGGAAGCAGAGCAGCTGCAGTCAGCCTGAGGGTGACCCGAGGTATCACAAGGGATTCTACCGTGAGTCAGGGAACAAATTTTGGACACATCCATATCATATCAGCCCATTTGAACTTCACTGTGCTGAAACCCCTTGATTGTTATAATCAGTGCTCTATTCTGACGAAAAGACTAACGACTGATCTTGAAACTGACTTGAGACAAATAGCGATAAATATTGAAATAGGCAAAGTTATTTATCGTATCAACAACATGTAATACTTGAGCTACTCCAATATGCTTCGAATTTAGCCTATGGAGTATGCTAATATCAGACAGCTATCATCAGCATATGGAAGAACCGACCGTACAAGGAAAATGTCATAATGTCATCACGTATGGTTGCAACCAGCAATTCATATTCCGAATTTTGTGCAACCTCTATTTATTTGGAATGCCAACGTAGAGGTATACTTGTGTACCTAAAGTGGTATACAACCGAATGCATCGACCACGAGGACAGTTTTTACCAATTACCAAGGCCATCATAAAATGATCAATATGGTTCGCCATGACAAAATCAAACCGCCAAAGCAGTCCTGTTATCTGATGCCATTCTCATGATAGCACAATTATCAACAGTTTGATTTATTTTAAGAAACAGAACATAGTTTGCAACTGTGCAAGCTACAGTTTTCGATGCAATATCCATCCTAAGTAGAACTGATTTTTACAGTACTGTCACTTTTAATAACCAAAAATCATGGAACTTTGGTCAGTAGTATTATATGGCTGTGCAATGATACCATTTGCTATGGAGTAGATCCAGGCAATATGCACAAAGTATGTCATCCTGACACGACTTGTGAAATTATTCTCCAAAATTATCTGATTGATCTTCTTGGTAACGGCTTATACGATCAGCACATATCAATTTTGCCTTGATTTTAAACATGAATACAATTCTATTCCTCTTATTACACCGCTTCGCTATCAACCTCCTTACAAGAAACCGATGCACCATCATCTGTGGCACATGGATCATAGCACTTTTGGAAGCAATGCAGTATACAATAATTCATCTGACTTATCAGCGGCCGAAAGAACTCACATTATTTATGGTACTTTCAAGTTTCTTCTGTAAGATACTGCATTTATGGCAATCGTTGGCGTCATTTGTAATATTTAAAGCTGCCGATGTGTCGTGAATCCGACTATGACAGAGCAAGGAAGACTTTCCCAAAAGCTGGAATCTGGGTGAAGTTCTGCTAAAGCTAATAATTGGTTAGTCAGCAAACAAGTGCACATGTTTTCATTGGCACTACAGAGATACAAATACTCATGCGACAAAATCATATATTGACTGTTGACTGTACTGCGATAGATTGAAGGCAGATTCAGTTGCCGAAGAAGATTTGCACCAAGGCGCCCAGATCGGCTATGTTCTGATGCCCCTTCAGTATCAAACCATACTGATGAGCATAATACTGATTCCAACTACTGTACGTACCTTGTAGTAACCAATGGATAGAGAATTTTGGGTAATATTGCCAGATTGCAGTGCAACAACCGCTGGCTAATGGACGATGGCTTATTTTGCGTTGTACACTCAACGCTCCATGGGATTTCTAAAATTTAAATTTTTTGGACTTTTCAGACACGGCCTGTATGATTTGTGCCATATAAACTTTTCCCTCATGCTTAGTATAAATACCCTATTATCACCTTTCATTACCTCCAAGCTATCAACAGTCACAAAACGCTGCATAATTATTTATCCTGTCACATGGATTTTAGCAGCAATAGATGCTTTGCGTTATTCCGCAAGTTTATAACGTTGGCGAAAGAATTCGCATAACTGCTTCAGTGATTACCTTATCAGATCATTTATTTATTGCCGATGGAAATATATTTCAGTACGGATTATTACCAACACTTTTGATTCCACTCAAGTATCATAGCCAAGACACAAGTGAGAATATGGTGCCTTTTATGAAAATCCGACTATGATTGAAAATGGAATAAGAGACTTGAACACATCGTAGTACATTTTGATCGCATATGTATTAGCCTGTGATGCAATACCGTCCATGACTCGTCTCGCCTCAGTAAAAAACTACTGAGCCTTACAATCCCATGACATGGATGACCAGCTTGCAGGAGACAATACAGTCAGCCGAAATTTGCAACTGTGCGAATCGACACCGATTTTTATCGCATCTTATTTGGTATTGCCAACTACTTCCCCAAGTCAGCTGTACAATCTGCTACAGGTTCAGAATTCCCACCAAAACTAACGGTGGTGTATCGTATTGACAGTTGCTGAAGTCTTATTGACGACTGCGTCAACAGATGGAGGAAATTCCCCAGCGGTTTTTTTGAAAATTTTTGAAACCTTGAAATAACGCATGCCAGAACTTCTGTGTTATTACAAACGATTGGTCAAGATCGAAAGAACTGCATTGCAGCTATCCTCTGATTGTCGCATGGACATCTGAATGCAAACTTTTATGAGATAATAGCTGGTCTAGCCATTGGCTGTGTGGACACACTGATGTCTACATTCTCAAACCACTCTTTTGGAGGATTTTATAGTTCCAGTCACAGATGAGACCCAGATGGTTTTCAGCAGTGATAGATTATGTTGCCATTACATTATCAACATATGACATCCAACATTTACGCCAAAATTGTAATGCAGTCACATGGATCATAGCCCTCTGGCCAAGATGATTATCTGATTGGCATTGCATCGACATCATCGTTATGGCCAGAATCAAGTCGCTGTACCCATATCGGTCCTAATGCCACTAATTTATTGCTCGGAATTACTTCATGGATTTTCTCAGTCCACACAATGGCTCACCTAAGTTCACTTTCATGCTAAGCGTTAACAAGGCTACTGAAACTTTTAACTTCATGCTATCGATCAATACTCACAACAAGACGATGCTTGATGATTTGTTTTTTTGGTGGGCATGATGGCCTTCCATGTACTGCAGATTGCGAAAGCGCCTGCCAAATTGGCATTCCTCTAAATACCTGATCGACAATCACTTTTTAGCATATGAACCTAACAATGGCCCACGTTTCGGACGTGAACAAAATCAAAATTACTGTTCTAGAGATGATCGATTACAATAATATTGAGCACTGGACTCAGTTCAACAATTGTTCAGTTACCTCTCAGCCGCTTCAGAACGTGATCGAACACTCACTATTTATGGTCTTTGGTCAGCTCATATTACACACATTGCTATCTCAATCAATTTAGCCTTGATGATCTTCTCGATCGACTTTATTAGATCTTACCAACCCAAACCACTATGCTGTTTCATCTGCAATGGAGCTATAGCCGCCACCAAGTCAAACCTCATGAGAATTGCCATTCTAGCCGAATCATCGCAGTCCCTTCTTCTATGAGGATTATGATAGTCCGCTTTCCCCAAACATACTGACTGTCATGGAAGGATTTGAGGTACAGCTATGCACCCATATTCGATATTCATCATGCCACTCCATTATCACTATCTATACTGATATCAAATATTGAATCCTACCATATTGTTCTTTGTGGTACCTCAAACATAATCCAACTATCGACAGGTATTGTACCTGAGTGCAATCCAAGAAGCTTATGGCTTGAAACAAAGTCGTTCTGTGTGTTCTCATTCAACCGCTCGCTGCTGTATTATTTTGAAGAACTACTTCATGGACCTACTTACAAATTGCCTTTATGATCGCATACACATTGGAACTTTCCATGATAATGAGCATAAACACAATCATCGACACCTTTACGTTAAACAATAAACTTATATGGTTATATTTGCAAAACGGCGGTGCTCCCTTCTGCATTTTGACATTGGATCTTGACACTTTCGGAAGCACCTCGTTGTACAGTGCTGAAAGTTTTTATCATTATCACAAGATTCACATATTACTGATATGTTCAAGGTTCATGCAGTAAGGTAGCGTGGCATCACATTTTTGCATCAGCTAGCTGTATGGAATAGTTTTTCGGTTGCTAATCTTCGCAATTTATCCGGAGTCGTTACTAGACTCCAGATGTAATCGAGGCAGCCAGCAGCAAGATGTCACACGAAATCCATACTTTATCGAAAGGAAAAATTCATGGAACTGCCAATTATTACCGTCATACAGTAGTTAGAAAGTGCATCCTTCAAATTGCAGAAGCGATTCCTTTCATAGAAAGAACCGAAAGCGAATCTATTGAGCCCATATCCAGACATTTCGCTATGCGATCTACAAAGTTCTAAAGCTATACCAACACTGACAACATCTGGTCATCATACCAATATTTTTGACAGTGATTCCTTATCTGCATGGACCATTTGTTGCACTATTAGCAGGACAGCCTACGCCTAGTCGCAAATTGATATCCAAAAGAGGAAGACAGCTTTTGTTGGGTTTATGAATATTGAAGAGTTATCGACCATTGATAAATCAGAATATCGCAATGGGTACATCATACGTGAGGATCGAGTTTTGACAAATCCGGGTCTACTCATTTATTCCGACATCGGTGTAACCTACAGAAGCACCTCACCTATTTGCATTTTGTGACAAAAGATCACACGTCCCACTACAGCAAGGTCACATTGACGCTGTTATTCCAGAAGAATTTCAACTCATGTGCCCAGCCTATACGTATAGCCGATCACCGTATCCATGTTGCTACGTTGGTGAAAGTATTTATGATCCCAATCTTTTTGACGCTTCTAATAATGCCAATGTGATCTTGAGACTTTTGTGACACAAATTAGTTTGAATACCATATTATCACCCTTTATTACTTCCAAGCTATCAAATTAATAGTCACAAAACGGTGCGTGATCATTTGTGCATGCACATGGATTTTAGCAACACTCGAAGCCATCAGGAAGGTGTGATCCAAACGAAATTCCGTTTTTGACAAAACGTCGATGCCTTGGTATTTGCTTTTTGACTTGGATCTTGGCAGCTGTGGAAGCATTTCGTTAGACGTTCATCCGTTAGCATGGTTTCAGCAAGGGCAAGATATTATTCTATTGTGAATTTTGCGATCTTGGAAATTCTTCCTCTTCTGCTAGCTTTTATTGCATCCATAGTACCGTTGGTATATCGCCTGCAGCACCGTGGGTGTTTGAATGAGCAGATGAATCGAAAAGGGCCTGCAGTTAATCTTCATTCTGTTCGTCAAAGCATTCAGCGTGCCAATCTTTCTCACATTCGTATTTATCCCTATGGTTTCGTTCAATACTCTGTTCGCCATTTAAAATTGCAAAACAAATTTTGATGGACAGGGACATCACCAATTTGGATTTTGTGACAAAAGATCACATACCACTACACTAAGGTTACATTGACGCTTGATATTCCGTATTTAACTTTCAACTCATAAAAGAGAGTAGGAATCCATGAAAAAGTTTCTTGTACCAGACACCATTTCAAAACTGATCAGCATATGGATTTCTCTAATATCGATTTTTGATCAAAATGGCCATGGCCATAAAAACAAGCATAATCAGTAATCTCAGAATGTATATTTATATGTTTTAATTTCCATCCCTGAAAGGCACGAATAGCCACAAATCTAAAAAAATCCCTATTTTTCAGTGCGTTCTTACAATTTCTGACGGCACTGTATATGACTGTGGTGAAAGTATTTATGATCCCCATCTTTTTGACACTCGTAATAATGCCAATGGAAACCTACAACAGCATATTTTCTTGTGGACTATAACGACCACTGTATGAAGAGCTAACAAGGGAACATTCCCAGGTGCCACCACTTTAGCCAAGCCAAAATTGCAGGAAAGATTCTCTTTACCATACAGAATTACATGGACGTTTTCTTATTTTTCAATGTATGCTATTGAACTATAATGACAACACAATGTCCCATGCACGTTATTTCGATTGTTTGAACATGTGGATTGTATTGGACTAGTTGCACCTTTTCATGATGCTGATATTATCGTTTCTGCTCTCAATATCTTGGACCAGGATTTACAATAATGCTTCCAAATTGCAAAAAAAACCGTGACATTTCGATTGCCGTTATATATTCCATCTACATGGCTGATTTTGATTCCAAAGTGGATGAAGTATGACTGGGATATAAGTGGCTACGCGTTGTGTAGGATATTTGGCATAAAATGTTGCTAATTATGCTGGTATATGTATGCATTGATTGTTCTGATACATTATTCTGAGCCACATCGAACATGGATCAGAATCTGAATGATGTAGTTAGGACACAGAATATAAGAAGCTAATCAGACGATCTGATACAGCTTAGCATCAGTTGAGGCTGAAATCATACAAATCTTCATCTATTCACTTCAAGGACAAAGAAAATGCGTTCATTGGCATTCCTGTTGTTCGTATTGGTAGCCAGCTTGGCTATGCTGAAGCAAGGGGAAGGAGTAAGTTGAAGCTAATATCTGTTTGGGCCTATGTGTACCCTTGGAAAATGTGGACAAAGTACATAGAAGCACTGCATGTTCTTAATTTCTGTGAAAATCGCAGAGTTGCCATGAAAGATGGCATGCGATATGCTCATTGAAGAAATCAGTTTTCAATTTTTAATAAATAAACTAGCATGTTCGAAGCAGACTTGCCTTCACAGCCAATGAAGTTTAGGCTGAAAATGAAAATGAAGTCATGCAAACGTTGATGAAACGCGATCTGAATGCGTTTGAAAGGTAAGGAAAAGGAAACTGTACAGTGTATGTTCGCACAGCTGAATATGGGTGGCATCACTAGAATATTCGTACTGACAAAATGAGAACTGTTTTCTATTTTACGTACAACCGACTTTAATTTCAGTTACATATATGCCTTTTTTAATTTTATACAATACCATCCTTCATAAATATTATGCTAAGCCGAATCCGCCTACTTATCCT
>JAQIWJ010001156.1:0-13012 GCA_034695185.1 Discolaimus major
GGATTTCCCAGTGCACAAAATGTGTTAAGCCTTTCCCTTGTACGGTCGTGTGTGGGTGTAAATTCGGTCTTGCTTTTCTTGACGCACATAAATGAATGTCGATCTAAATTTATTCACGCTCCTTCATTCACGAGATCCCGCCCCTTCTCATTCAAACTTTATGCGGGGGCGATGAGTGGACATTTTATAAAGCCCTGCGCTTGGGAATGAGTGATTACAGTTGATCCGATCCTTTTACGGGTACATATCAAAGACGGGGCCTGTTTCCAGACTAGACCTATACATTGACATTAGCTCTGTCAATATGACGTCCAATGTGAATACCGGTATTCGATTCGTAGCCATTTTGGTCCTAGTCGGAATCGTGGTAAGCAGTGCTCATTTTGTTGGACATTTGGAATTGGGATTAGTGTCAGCGGTGTACTGTATGTTACTCAAGTGCGGTATCCTGCAGGATACTGCATTGATCACCAATGCTGTGCATTGACCAATCCAAATCTAGTGGTCAGTACGCGAGTACACTAAACTGACCAGCATACTGTAATTGTAGAATCGACATCAATGCATGTTATCACAGTGTCTGCCGAACATGCTTCAAGCATTTAGCATTGATAAGTTATCATTATTGTACTGCAAACAGTCAACAGCATAGCGTAATAACAGAATTGCAATCACATCCTGCAATGCTGTACTCAATCACAAGATTGCGCAATGATGCAAATGTCGTAACAGAACCGAAATATTACACGACCTTTTTCCAGGCATTCAGCCATGCCAAGCCCATAAAATCACCAACCGATGATACTCAACTGTCAACGTTGGACAATCGAATTCTGTCCAATTATCTGACCATGTTACAAATGGGCGTGGATATGGAAGGATTGAATAAATCGATGGAAGATGAATTAGCCAGATCGAATGAAAAGAAAGTACCAACAAAACGATGCCCGACTATGGCTTGTAATGATGATTTGAGTCCCAGCTAAAATATTGGCTATGATAGGCGATGAAGTTGGATTCGGGTACAGTACGACACATGGGTCTGAATTTGTAGCATTTAGAGTAAAGAGTTTAGCATTGATCATGTTGACATGTGCAGCTGGGGTCCAGGACCCCCGCAGGCGGTCTACGGTTCAATACCTCAGCAGGGGGTCAATTTTTCTTCAACTCATAAACATCTGCCCTCATGGCTTGTTCTTGTCACACCCTCACTCCCAGCTGGCATCCAATTTGTTCAAGAAACATTTAGTCTCAAACATATTCAGCTGTCTCATTTTGACCACAAGCATAATCAATGTTATCACACATCAATTATCCAAGAAATATTTCCCTGGGATATCCCAGAATAAACTCAAAAAATCATTACACATTCATATCCAGAAGTTTACATTCTCTAAACCAGCACATTATGACCTACAACTAGATGCCATAACCATATTCGCATAACCCAAAAGACAAAAAAAAATGAAGCATGGAATAATAGACATATCCTCCCTAGACCGAATAAACATCTTTTTAAGCCACTGAATACAAAATCACCAAATAGAAACATCGTTTATCCATCCAAGAAACGATCGATATTCAATTGCCATAATGTTCCTGAAATAAATGATCAGTATTAGTAAAACTGAACCAAACATTGGCCTAATATTGAACAGGAAAGGAAAGACTGCAATCACCAATTAGTGCGCAAAGTAATTGTTTTGCTGCAAAACGCACCCACAGCCAGCAGTGTATTAGTGAAATCAGAAAATTACATGGTTAAGGAAACAGAAAATGCACAGGATTAATAAAATGCCAGAGATATGATCAACCTGTGCTTGTATCTATTCCATGTACGTGGAATATCAATGGCTACCCATCAACCGCATTCTCTACTTCCGCTAAAAGGCGAAA
Organism: Discolaimus major; assembly: GCA_034695185.1. NCBI lineage: Eukaryota > Metazoa > Nematoda > Enoplea > Dorylaimida > Qudsianematidae > Discolaimus > Discolaimus major. The sequence continues at coordinate 1,897 of JAQIWJ010001156.1, forward strand.
GTGACTGTGCTCGCTAGCATGGCCTCTATGTTAAAATTTTCAGTGATATCTAGACTACAGTAAGACGCTTGTGCAGCAAAAGCTTAGCGCAGCGCTTTGCAAATGGGCTGCCATGGGTCAAAATCATGACAACTGCTTGCAAATTCAGTAAGGGTTGCAGTTCACTCTCAATTCATCTATGCAGACTCATGCATGAAAGCATAAACCTGGTACTTACGCTTAGATAACTGGACATTCCGGCAGAGAATTGAGAAATCTTTCCCGCTACTTTCGTGACGCCCTGACGAACGGAATCCTTAATATCCGTCATATCCGGCATTTGCGCAGCGTAATTGGCAGATGCTCCACTGCCGCCACCACTTCGATAACCGCCTCCTCCACCGCCAGAGCCACCGCCACCAAATAAATCAGCGCTGGATATAGCATTAGAGCCTTCGAAACGAGCCAAATTGGTACGAGTTTCGTACTGAAAAAAGGAAAATCCTGTAAATTGCGATTCACTTACATGAATCAGGGATGCAAACAGGATCATCACTTACATCAACAGCTCCAGTAGCGCCAAAAAATTGCTCCGATGAAATTGCCTTCGCCCCACCAAATTTCTTTTGCACATCAACGCTAGGGGCCGGTTCCGCATACGTGGACACTGGTTTGCGCCTTGATTTCTGACTGAAATGAGAACGCCTGTTTGCTACATATCGATCACAAATCATGACATACTTACTCATCATCATTCCTATCCGCAGCCTTGGTCGTATTAAAGAATCCGTTATCTTCGTTCTTGGTCGAACGACTCCAATTATCATCGCTCTTGGTCGAACGACTCCAATTGGACGACCTGAAACTGGGATCATCAGGTTCCATAACGATGATCAAGATTTGCAATTATACCTGTCAATATCCTTTGACCCAATAATATCCCATTCGTCCTCAACAGTAGTGATGACTTCTGGTTCCCTCATTTTGCTGCTGTAACCGCTGGACGGCCTAGCGTCCTCTTGTTGTATTGATTTGATATCGGCCAAAACTGAATGGCTGGCTTTTCTGAAATAAGACCTCATGAATATGAGCATTCAAACATGCTCAATCTAGACTTACCCTCCACCAACGCCTAGCGCCATACCCAAACGTTCCACTTGCTCAGCTTTCTTTGGATCGGCGCGTTTCAATTGCTGATCCCGTTTGGCGGATTCTTGAGCCAAGAAGCGTGAAGACATCCTGAAACATAGGCATGTGCATTGGCAATAATGAAGGAAAGGTCAACCGTACTTACGCAGCAGAAACATTCTCATTCGCGCTATTATCTTCAGGAACTGATGCAGTTGAAATTCGAGTCTTTTCCAATACTTCGGCTTGACGTTCAATTTCGCTGAAATCCGCTGCCACTTTTTGAGCGCCGAATGCACTTTTTTTCCCAGCCTAGAACAAGAACCGCTTGTACCTGATGACAAAGTACAGTAACCGCGTACATACCTTCTTTTGCTGCGGACGACGTTGACCAATCATAGCTGTGGGCTGCTTGTTATCCGCCACTGTAGTGTCCTCGATGATGGATGGTCCTAAAGACAGATTCTGCGCTTGGCCCAAAATTCAACTTCAGAAAGTTAGGGGCCACCCTAGAAATAAGCACTGCACAAACCATACCTTTCTCTTCCTGGGATGTTGACGATTTTCGTGGACCAATGTAAGCCTCTTCACTAATGCTGGTTTGCGATTCATTACGCGGCATATCCGATCCAACCGTATGTTCAGCGAAGAAATCCACGTCTTCTTTAGGCACAGGCGACGTTGGCGAATGCGGTTCGCCATGCGCACTGTCAATATGCAACTAAAATAAACTTCGTTAGAACCAAGGCTAATTTCCTTCCACCTTCCTTACCTTAGTACCATGCATGCGCATAGCAGCAGCCGCCAAGTGATGCAATTTCTCTCGATACAATTGCGCGGCTCGACTTTTGTATTTTTGCTGAGCGTCCGTCGAAGTGCAACCGTGTTGACGGAAGAATTGGGTCTGAAAAACGGAAGTGAATGTATAATCATTGGAAAATGATGGGCCCCTGCAGGTATGCCTGCATAAAACAAGGGCCACGGGATGGCGAATATGGAAATTCAGCTTTTGCCCAATCCATTGGGCAAAATGAATGCTGCATTTTCAAATTACACCTTGCCCCTGGACACGCATCCTTCCAAAAACATTCACCCACACACCCTTACCGCGTTAGAATTTCCGCCCAATTGCATGGCTCGTAATTGCATCCACGTCCAATTCGTGTCCAATTGCGTGGAACGTACGAATGACAAATGGACGCCTAAACTACGATGTACGGCCGAACAATCGATGCAAATAAATACGCCGTACGTAACGCTCGACCACGTGGGATTCTTGGCACCGCAATCGAAGCATATCTGAAATAAAAACAGGTTTTTCTTAAATACTGAATATCCATGAGTGTTTCTGTGAATGCCTCGAAGGCATTCATGGTCATTGAAAAATTGAAAATTCAAGAGAAAGGCAACCGCTTCAAAGCGGTCATCAGACTTTTTAGAATAATCCATCAACTTTCCAGATTTTTTTCTGGAATTTCTCAAAATTCTAATGGCCGAATTCCACTAACTGATTTTTCACTCAGAAATACAGCTAATTTTTTCAATGATCAATCGTCATACACATTTCCAGATCCCAATACCTAGTCCCCCAAAATTGCCAATCTAAAAATTCCCACTCCACTTACTTTATTCGCAGCATATGACCTCAATTTCTTAAAAACGGCAGCGATATCTTGTTTCGACGGACACTCTTCGCTCATTTTTCTTGATTTTTAAGAATCGGATGATCCAGAAATTACGTAAATCCACAGGGAACTAAATATGTAGACAATTTATCCAAGCAAGCAGCCCCAGCAGGAAATGATGAAAATGGAAAATTCGTTGCCATGCCACAAAAGAGAAATGACACGTTTCGCACACCGGACGATCGTGTGCCTGAATATCATATGACAATATGGCGGTAAATTTGAAAATATGATTCGACATCCATGGCAACTTTTGATAAAGAAAAATGTTTATCACGCATTATTTATGTAATATGAATAATAATGATTATCATAAAAGCTCATGTGATTTCAATCTGCTGCATTCTAATTCAGTACTGTGAAATTCATGCAAAACATTGCAAACGAAAAGTGGGACATAATCAAGCAAAATTGAAGGTCCAGAAAATCCCAAACAGTCCCGAATATCGTTCCACGTCAATTGTGTAAATCTTTCTTATTCATCAATTGACGTTTCTTCGCTTCCCACGCGGCTAAATCTTTATCGAATTTCACTTTGTGATCGGCGTCGCGTTCGATAAGGATTCGTTGTTTCTCTTCGTCCGGTTTACTTTCCCATTCTTTCTGTCGTCGAATAAGTTCTTTCTGAAATTGGACATTTCATCAGATTGCGCAATTTTTTGTACGGTAGACATGTGTATATGAAATGCAACAATCCAGATAAATTTTTGGGGTGATAAAATCAGGGGCAACTTTCGGCCTGCACAGTTGTCAGTTTACAGTTACTGGTCAATTATCCGCTGGAATTTTAAGGAGCCAGGCCATAAAATGATGAAATATTGCGAAATTTACTTTTTTCATATCCAAATACCAAATATTGAATCCATAAAATAATGTAATCGGAAATGACACGTATAAAGCGATGCGATAAACTTCTAATCGCCAACTGCCCATTTTATTACTTGCAATTATCGATGACGTTGCTTGAAATCGAATTGGGATATATATTGATAAATTTGGTAAATTTCAGAAATTCTAGGATTTTGGGACTTTGGGAAATTCGGTGCACCCAAGCAGACATGCGTGGTGGGTGTCATAGGAAGAATGATTCAAAAAATTCAAATTTTCAATGGCTTGGGAGAGGGTAGGGAAAAAGCGGTTACAGTATGCCATGGGTGCAAAAAAGAAGCCAAAAATAAGCATTCGCTTTGGAACTTTCGGACCCGCTCTCAAGGGCATTAATCAATCGATAACCCTGATCAAGACATGCTTTCCGGTAGAATCGATGATGCTCTATCTAGTGATCACGTCAAAATCGATCAGCAATCTGCATTTAAGAAATCGATTCGATCACAGAGCAAAAACAAATGCGATTTTTTGAATAAGCATAGCTGGTATATCCAGAAAACACCCTTACATCATGAATTTCCGCAAAGAATGGCTTATAGACCAGTTCACGGTAGAGAAAGCGGGAAAAATGGACTATGTCAATAAGACATCTTTGACAGCGCCCCCCTTGGTTCGTGTGCTGACCTATGGTCACTCACTGCCCGCACAGGCAGCCAGGGCAGCCAGGCTGTCAAGGCGCTTTTGTTTTGATATAGTCTATTTTTCCCGCTCGTCAACCATGAACCGGTCTATTAGAAGATTTGAAAATCTTGGCATTCTAGCGGTTACAGTAGGCAGGTACTTTTCGTCATCAATTTCTCAGCATGAAATTACAAAATAGCATATATGAACATTGGTTCTGCGAATTTTTGAATAGCATGTGAATTACTTGAATTTATTGTACAGTATCTTATCAGCATATGATCAGTGATAACTTTTACATGCCAGCCACAGTCTCATCAGAATGTAATCATAACTGGAATTATAAATCCAGTTCTCAAAGATCTCAAATACAACCACGCACAAAAGTTACTTTCCATAGTACATTTATTCACTTTCTTCTTCAGTCTTCCATAAATAGACGAATGCACCAGATGCAGCCAAGAATGCTTGCTGTGTTGGATGAGCACTGATCGAATGAGTGACCAATCCTCGACCGGCAGCAGACGTAGTCGGATGTTCCAATACATTGATCAGTGTGCCTTGAATCAAATCCCAACAATAGATCTTTCCATCTTCTGATCCGCTGATGATTTGTGCATCCGAACTGAGAAGGCAGCTATCGATTTTATATTCAACATTCTTATGGCCAGTGAAGCTGAAAAAATGCTTCAATTTTGGTGCATTTTTCAAGCAAAATGGCTTACTCAGCTAATAATTCTCCATTATCTTTATCCAATAGGCGAATGGTTGAATCCAATGTGGATATCAAAAGGCACTGACCATCTCGACTGAAGTTGGCAGATGTGGCTGATTCTGAAACATTATTATTAAAATTTCATATCAGGATAATGTGGAGCATTTACTTCCAACGAAATCCAAGTGCATTAGACCTTGACGTAAATCATATCGCCTGACTCGATTATCGGCTGATCCAGTCAGGATTTCGTGATCACTGATGGATATGGATAAGACGCTGTCTGTGGCTTCGTCCAATGTCTGAAAGATCAAGGGATAGGTCATAAGGCTTTGGGAGCCTTGGGGCACCTGAAGGCGATGCCTTCACCTACAGTACCCTTCCCTACCAATGTCTGACAGATGAGGGCATGGGTCATAAGGCTTTGAAGGCTGAAGGCCCTTCACCTACAGTACGCCCAAACTCACTTGTATGGGATCTCTGGCATTACTCTTCATATCCCAACATTTGACGCTTCCATCCAAAGATCCAGAGAACACTACAGTAGACTCTTCATTGAACGCCAACGCATTTACATTCGCAGCGTGTCCACGGAATTTCCTGACCACTTTGCCAGTCGCAACGTCCCAAATGAATATTTGTTTATCCATACCGCCGGATGCGATATGAGCATTGTCACTGGAACTGGACACGTCCAATACTTCGCCACCGTGACCCATGTACGTTCTCAGTAATAATTCCCGTTCCGCATTCCATAATTTGACCGTTTTATCACTGCCGCAGGTCATACAGTAGTTGCCATCCACTAAAAAATTCATGTGATTTCGGTGATCAGAGGGTGGCATGGGGATTGCGCAATGTGAGTGATATGTACATGCATAAGGATTATGAGATAATTGCATGAACTGAAAATGTCAGCAATTATGCAGTCATGCTCATCATGCGACCAATTTCTGGATTACTGTAAACGAAATCAGCTATTCAAAGTTGCAAGCTGAATACTGACGCAATTGCGCAATCTGGTCGATGCTCAACCATTTTACATGCCAATAATATTTATGCATAAATCAATCTCAGTTTACGTCTTGCATTTGATAAAATGGATTATCCTTCATCCTCGGAGGATATCAAAAATTAACATATCTATCTGTTTCAATAAGGCATGCAATGCATATAATAATGTAAATTTATGCAGATTAGATGAAAAACCCTGTTTTTCTGTATAATTATGATGCACCATATATTATCAGGGTTAATCCGCTTTTCCGCATCCTGTTATTTATTGCTTCCTAGAGTGAAGGCGATCTTTTTTCAGATACATGCTATAAATGGATGTTTTCTTTTCCAACCCCACATGGTCTATAAATATCTAATGTAAGCCTTACCATTGTATCGTACAGCTCTGACAGCTCCTTGCTTGCATGTCAATGTGTCAGCCAATCGACGCGGAATGAAATTGGACTTATTCTTAGACATTCCTCCCTTCTTGACGTAGCTGCAAAAAAAGGCGTTTGCCAATTCACTGGAGACTTGGAAAGAGTATTGGCACTTTTTACTGGGCCATAGACTATAATCTCATTTCAGTCGAAACGTGCCGTTCAGGAGGGTTAATCAATTTGAACAGCAATCGCAAAAGGAGACCACCAGAGGACGTTATGCAATTTCTGCCAGTCCAAGTGCTCAGCTGGAGACTGCTTAGTTTGGATTGGACGCAATTTTCGCTTATGCTAGGACCAGGCAGATGGATGGGCACGGTCCCCGAGACCATATCGGATTTCTAGGCTGGAAAAGTTTTCGTTCCGCTTCGTTTTACTCCCACACTCGCCCATATATACGTATATATGAGAAGTAAAAAAAAGCATAGGCGAAAGGGAGCTTTGACCAGGCATCGAACGTCGGACTAGAACCTCGTGTGGCCATCTATTTCGCTGCTAAGTAGCGCCCGAGTCGACTGCCCCCTCCCCCTCGTCCATGTGCTGGGGGAGCGGAGATAAAGGGGAAAAAAGATGCGAAAGAATTGAATAATCATCATTCCTCAACGTTGCCCATATGCTCGCCTAGCAATAGCCACCCGTACGAGCATGCTTCGGCTAGTTCGGGTAGCCAGCGTTCAGCAGTGGGGTGGCCTAGTTCTGAAGGCACCCTATTGGGCTTCAACTTTGAGGCCATGAAAATGTACGGGCGTAAAAATCTCATCAGGAATAAATCGAATCTAAGGTTGGTCGGTGCCAATGTAATAGAAAAAGTACTGTCACATTTTCCCACCCATTTGAATTGATAAGAACTTAGCAATGATGGCGGCCAATTTCCCCATCCCGATTCAACATCAATCTCCGCAACCGATGAGAAGTCCCAGAACGAGAACGACCATGCATGTGGATACGTTGGATGATAACGTCAATTGGGCACCGCAACCGCAACAGATCAGTCCTAGATATATGGCCGGACAAATGCAATCTCAATTGGTAGCTGGTAATATCCTATCCGGATTACCCAGACCGGATATGAGCGAAGAGATAATCACGCTGCTAGAAACCTTACCCGTATTACATTGCGCAATCGATTTCGCCAAACCGGACGGATTACGAAATCGAGCCTTGATCGTGGAGAATCGCAGATTATACATTTGCGAATATTACATGTCCATTTGGTCGCCCGTATTTCGAGCCGCATTCTTCGGCAGTGGGCAAAGGCAAGACGATAAACAAGCATTGGCCGTACCGAATGTCAGATACACTCATATGTTGGAATTATTAGAATGCATGTATCCGCAGCATAAACCCATCACAGGTAAATTCGATGATGATGCTGATCATCCATCAGCGTACAGTATGCAATGCTTGCAGAGCACAATATCCATCGAGTCCTGCCGTTAGCCTACGAATATCAAATCGATGAAATTCAACGTCGATGCGTCGAGTACCTCAAATATGCACCGATGAAGCACATGGATAAAATCGTCTTAGCCGATCGATTCCATTTGGATAGCCTATTGGCCTTTTGCCTGCAGCAAATACGCGTTAGCGGGCAATTGGATTTCTATTCTAATCAATACGAAAGGCTTAGTGATAGGACGAAAGTGCAGCTATTAGAGAAATTACATCAGATTAAATCCGATGCTACAGGAAGGCTAGAGGTAAATATGGCATTGATTTTGTCCCATTTACGTAATGGACAGAGAGAAAAAAAGAGCTCGCCTTGACTGGGATTTGAACCAGGGACCTCATGATTAGCGGTCAGTCCAGGCGGTTATCCATTACACTAGAGATGGGCGAAGCCAGAACCCCCTTTGGAGGGGGCTCGGCCAAATAGAGCACGCCTGTGATAAGTCAGGAAAAAGACAGGCACTGACTGGGATTTTACCCATTGATCTCATAATTAGTAGCCAGGCGATTACCCATTACACCTACAGATGGTCCATCCAGATTTGCACAAGCAGAAATCATGGATTCCAGTCCATGACATTGTACAGTAAAAATTGTCCATAAGCAATAGGAGGCCAGGCATGCTAGCCATTACACCAAAGGTGTCCATCACTTTCACAAAATAAATCAATCATTTCAATGATCCCTGGCCAGGGATTGGAACCACGGACCTGACTGTACAGTAACCAAGCATATTGCCATTGATCACATAGACACATTTGCAGTGCCCCAAATTTAAATTCCCGCTACGCAAACCTATTGCACATTTACCTGGATCGGGCACTGCGGGTTACGGGTTGTAAGATGTGCGCTATGGTTTCAATGGATGGATTTTCCTGCGGGGTGCCCGATCCAGGTAAATGTGCAATAGGTTTGCGGGGCGGGAATTTAAATTTGGGGCACTGCGAATGTGTCTATGAGCATAACCAGAATCCCTTGGGGAGAATTGACCAAAAATCACTGGGGACCCCATTGGTCATTTCTAGGGTCAGAGGGTTGCTTCAACCCCCAAAGCCCCCTGGATACGCCTACGAATGATTCAAACATGCCATTTCTAGAGCATCCCAGAAGCTGAACACGAGGATACAGCCGCAGTGGTGACAAGTCGATTATCGAAATTTAGTCAAAAATCCGAGATCTATTTCAGTGTGCTACGTTCGAAATCAGGTCGTCATTATTATTGTAATCCATATTACATAGCCGCTTGGTCCAGAGTGATAGCGGAAGACGTGCTAACCTATAATCGGCTGGAATTGGACTGTACGACGATCAGCGACGAAGAAGCCGCCAATCTTCTATTAGCCACACATCCGCCGTTGATGAAATTGAACGACGCCAATATCGGTTCCATATTGAAAGCGTCGTGTAAATTAGAAGCGCCCGGATTGATCCGACGTTGCGTGGCTTTCTTACTCAGTCCGATAAGTACGTTGGACGTATTCGAGAAGATGACGTTGTTGGATAAATGCTTCTTACACGAACTATTAGAACCGTGCTTGAGGAGTTGCGTGTTCGACGTCAACGAAGCGTTGAGATTGTCCACGTACCCGGCCTACGAAGCGTTGAGTAGTCGAGCCAAAGCGGCCATATTGGATAAGATAGCCAATCTTCTACAAACCACCTCGCAAGACGTCATGCATTCCAGTATCACCGGTAACGATTTACGTTTATCCCCCCATTTCTGTTTGAAGTGCAGGAAAAGATCGGCCTGTTTCAATATCAAGTGGTTGTGCCCACAATGCGGCAGTTATTGCGCCGATACTGGAAGTTGATCGATCATTGATTTCGTGGGTGATCGGATGGATCGATATTTGTAGTGTAGATCCTCGTTTATCACCCAGGGAGAGGAGTGATCGGTAGAAAAATCATGGCTATCTGCCAGCACAGCAGGAAGCTGGCTGACCCCACCCTTCAAAACAGTCAGGCATAATTGGCTTTTTTGAATCATGGTTATTCTTATACCCTGAATGGAGGATCAGGAACTAATTTTATGCATAATCTCTCAAAATATGCACAAAAATTTCCATACATATGCTTGGGGTGTAAACGAGGAAAAGATAAGTAGACTTCAGAAATTTATGTGAAAATTGATATAACGATAGTATGCTATATTTAGCATTATGATAGGATTACCTGTCCGAGTGATAATGTGAACAAAATATATCTTTACTAGTAATTATTGGGAAAGTAGAAATAAAGATTGATATAGCCACACCACAAGTTGGTTATGTGCTGTCTGGTCAATGGTCAGGCTTCGATGATAATTTCTGGATAAGAAAGAGTGACTGTTCTGTAGACCATCAAATCATGGAGATACTTAGATATTGCATCAAATCAGCTGCAAAATCAAGCGTTACCATGACAATAAATACGTCTTTTCCCACTCTGTACAGACAGCAGTGAACACAAACCTACCAGGTTTCGTCATTTTCAAATTTTGGGTACATATGCATACACTCCTGTTGGGATATGACCATTATCAGCATGGCACTGCTGTATTATCAGCGACTATCAACCCTTATCAGCAGAGCACTACTGATCATGATCAATGGTCGTGCTGTCATCGGTTTGAATTCAGCTGTACTGGTGCTGGGAAATATGACCCTTGTCAGAAAGGCACCACTATGATCACTATCAATGGCCGTGCTATCATCCTTGTAGAATACAGCTCTATATGCTGCTGTGCAAGTTTTGTGCTGCATGCAGTCATAAATAATCACTATCATGAAAAATAGCAGATATAATTTATTACAGCCAAAATACAGTACGGTATTACATTATGGATAAAATTCAGTATTCAAGGGTACATTTTCTTGTAACGAATAAACGTATGCTCTTGTAATAGATTGGTCAATGTTTGCATGGTCAGCCTGTGATCGAGTGTATCTTGATCAACTAGTGTCCATTCTCGACGAAGCTGCAAGAGAAAGGGTGATCACGGATCCTCAAAAGAGGGGCCTTGCTTCAAAGGTTGCTCTGCTTGCAGCATATCTCAGCAAGTTTGGCTGCAACCATCATTTGAGCTTACATCCAGAACAGGCAAATCTCTGCTCCACGATATGCGACCAATATCGATCAATTTAAGCTCGATACTATTTGCGCCCACTTGGCCTTCTTCGATGGTTGTGAAGCCTGCAACGAATGCTCTGATCATGCGCTTCTGCTGGTTTTAGCTT
>JAQIWJ010001157.1:0-13010 GCA_034695185.1 Discolaimus major
TGGTGTGGCTGTCAACAATAATATGGAAAATCATGGATTTCGTTACGGCGATAATAGTTCGACTTCATCGTCGTCCGCATCTTCGTCCGATGCTGAAGAATACGAAGAATGCGAATGCGTGGACACCGATCACGTTACTCGACCTGGTAAGCTGAATTTAGTTTATTCTGCGAATTTATTCTAATCCACGTTTTCTTGCAGATCGAATTCCGTATTCATCAATTTACGATTCTCAAGACGAAGTACATAATCGGGGATATTTTAATCCATCGCAACCAGTCCATTCGAAAATTATCAACGTGGAACGCGATACGTCCGCGGGAATTCATCTCATCAATCCTTACATGTACGTTATTGCATTGTTTTCAATCTTTGCATTGTATAACCCGGTTTATATTTAGATATACGATCGAACTGCAGCATGGTAAATACACGTGGACCATATTCCGTCGGTACATCGACTTCCAGCATTTGCACAATCGGCTTCTATTATTCCGAGCAGCGTCAAAAGTGAAAGCACCCATGCGGAGGTGAGTAGTTTCATTTCATGCTTGGAAGAGCGTAAAAAAAGCGCGGTCTGAAAGCATTTTGATAGCCCATATATAAAAGTTGCTAGCTGAAGTTTGTCATAGCTAGTCTAATTCATCATTATGCAAACAGGATGAGGGGGAAAGATCGAGATGAGCCGTAAGTGTGCTAGATATGCTGCGAATGCACTTCTTTTGCCCACTGATTCTTAGTTTGGTTTGGTTGATAAGCTTCGTGAAATGGAGCAGCACATTCTGTGTGGCATACTGCGTGATGAGATTGCTCAGCTAGCAATCTCATGGAAGTTTTTTTTATGGATAATCAGCATATTTTCATTTAATCAGGCCTAACTAGATTGCGCATGAGCAATAAAGGCAGCATGAAGATTTTTTGGTTCATGCAGGAGCAAATGCTGTTTCCCAGTATGCATTGTTTTAAGTTCTATGCACTGCCGTATTGATTTTGCTCTTTCCAATTGGGTTATGATTGCATTATTACACGGCCTCTCTATTTCAGGAGGTTGGAAGCAACGCTGGCATACGACAGTGGCAAGCAATTAGTCGAAGGAGCGGCTGGAGAAGACGGCCATACGCATACGGATAGCAAATTAGAAACTCTTCATCACAAAGGCGCCGGGGAATTGAAAACGCCATCTGCCACGTCTCCAACGGCGGCCATGAAAGAAACGGCGATAGAAGCTGACCCGAAGCCAACCGTATCATCGAGGGGTCGTCGCAGACATAACCATAGTCATGATCATCATTCGCACGACTCGCCAGTGGCTGCTCGACGAAAACGTCCGTGCAAGCTACCGCGTTTTCCAATGCTTCCGGATTCTGTAATCTCCCAGGAGCGTTTGGAAGAAAGACGAGTAAGTGGTTTCGATTAGTTTTCTTTAAGAAATTGCCATCACTTATTTAAAAGGATGCGCTACTTTCAGCTCGAATTGCAAAATTATTTATCCGCCGTATTGCACATTTACGCATATCGGAATCATCATGAAACGGTAAGCGTTTGATTTTTATTAGCTGCGTGTTTGCTAATTTACTGAGTGCAGTTTCTCATTCCCTTTGAGCTGGCTGGAGCTAATCACCTGTTGATTCGACTCACTCGCCCTCTGTAAGCCAGTTGCTGTCTTGCCCTGTTTGCAAGATTGTCTGTTCTGAAATCTTTCTGTAGTGTCACCACGATGCGTATGCGTGGTCACTTTCCATGTGTTGCTGGTGCCTCTTCTGCATTGTCCAACTGTCATGGATAATTAGTATTCGAAGCACTAATATCACCGTTATTTCAGGCCGAATTCATGGAAGTCAGTCGTTTATCGTTCGTCCATAATTTGGGTGCCAAATTGAAAGAAGGCTATATCAAGAAACGTCCCGGCGGCGTTCGTCAATATCGCGGTATCACTCGTTTTTGCATGACCAATTGCGCCAAGTGGAGTGTCAGGTATGGTTCCATTTGATTACAACATGAACATGAAACTAATGCCTGGTTAATTTCAGGTGGTTGGTGGTGAAAGACAGCTTCATTTCTTATCTGCATCCTCGAAATGAGGAGTTGCGCCACGTCATGTTGTTCGACGCCGATTTCAATGTGAGGGCTGGCCCCGGAGAAACGGAAGGCGTACGACGTGGATTATTGATTTCCAATATGCAACGGTAAGCTTTTTTTAAAGCACTGATTAGGTGCATACATCAAATCGGTCTTGTTTCAGGGATTTGATGTTGAAATGTCAATCGGAAGACGAAGCTCACCTATGGAAACGTGCCATCGATGAAGCAATAAATGGCGTTGGAAAGATCTGGCTGGACAGTCATCGTTTCGGTTCTTCGTATCCGGTCAGAGAAAATTCGCATGCTCAATGGTTCGTGGACGGTTCTACGTTCATGGAACAATTAGCGAATATGCTAGGTGTGTAATGCATTAGCATCATTTCATCCTGATATCTAAAATGGATTTTCATTCTAGAGCTGGCTAAAGAAGAAATATTCATCAGCGGTTGGTGGTTGAGCCCGGAGATCTATTTGAAGCGTCCAATGGTGGAAGGGGATCGGTGGCGTTTGGATGAAATATTGAAACGCAAAGCTGAACAAGGCGTCCGCGTGTTCGTGCTTCTGTACAAAGAAGTGACGATGGCGTTGGGAATCAAAAGTTATTATTCCAAGAAGAAGTTGATGGATCAACATCCGAATATCAAGGTAAATTAGCAGTTTTTGAAATTCTGATGACTAAATTTTAAATTTTCAGGTTATGCGACATCCGGATCACATACCTGGACCAGGAACGCTATTATGGGCTCATCACGAGAAAGCGGTGGTTATCGATCAGAACGTCGCGTTTGTGGGCGGCATCGATTTGTGCTATGGTCGCTGGGATAATCATCATCACAGGTATGATCTCGTTTCTCAGTTCAGTTTGCTGCAGTATAATGAAAAAGCCCATTGATTATAGGCTGACGGATTACGGCAGCATACAGTACCAAGCGGAGCACTTCGCCAATTTGCAACCGAAAAGTCTGACAGCCGGTATGAAGAGTATTACGCAAATATTCGGCACATTGACGGCGATGGAAATCGAGGCACCACCACCAACGACCGCTCAGAGTGAACGGAATGGAACCGCTCCTGAAGAACCCCAATCGATCCATATCCAATCACGTGCACCGCCGGAAACGATTGAATTGGCTGCAGCCGGTGCTTCGACTGCACCCGAACGACAAGAATCCGACAAGGGAAAGAATCCGTCAAGAGCGGCTCGGCTATGGACGAAAGCTCGTGGCCATCCAGTAAAACGCGTGAGACGTATGTTATCATCACCAACGCCTCCAGATCAATTGCAATCCCCACGAATTTTCGCTGAACGGCGTCGCTCATCGGCTGGTGATCATCCGCCTCCCGAAAAGCAGCCTATGGATTTATCTGACGTCGTCAAAAAGGTGAGGTGATTTATTTCAATTCTACTAATTTGGTTGACTAATGACCTCTTGTCATTTCAGTATCGTCAATTGGTCGAGAGCGGTGTGATTCAAGCCGAGAAATCGCATGGGACGCCTCCGATGAAGCGTAAGAAGAATAAAGTGGCTCAGGTGAGCTTTTTTCAATAGAAGTTGAATCGTTTTACAACACCGGTTTGCTTTTTAGTACATCAGGAATTGGAAAGAAGCTCACGCAAGGAGGAAACGCGAGGAACACGACGAGCCGATATTTGCTACTGAATATGAAGCTGCGTAAGTTTTGGTTTCTGTCTTTTTGTCAACCAAATAGTCCATCCAGCTTTGCTTTTTCAGGTGGAGAAAGCTGCAGGAAGAATCCCAAGTGGATCTCGGCTTGACCGGCGGTGGCAAATTGTGGATGGGCAAGGATTACGTCAACTTCATTTA
Organism: Discolaimus major; assembly: GCA_034695185.1. NCBI lineage: Eukaryota > Metazoa > Nematoda > Enoplea > Dorylaimida > Qudsianematidae > Discolaimus > Discolaimus major. The sequence continues at coordinate 3,908 of JAQIWJ010001157.1, forward strand.
TAAAGATTTTACCGATTTGGATTTGCCGTTTCATGGTAAGAATTGGGTTCTTTGTTTTGGCTAAATACACAGAAGGTGATGTTTCAGATTTTATCGACCGTGCTATGACACCGCGGATGCCTTGGCACGATATTGCGTGCGTCGTTTATGGTAGTGCAGCTCGTGATGTGGCTCGACATTTCATCCAACGATGGAATGCTTGCAAGGTAAAGATATTTTCCATTCTCCTATGACCATCAGCAACGCTGGCATTCTTTTAGAACGAGAAGCTGAAAGAAGAGGAGTCGTTCCCGTTTCTGCTGCCGAAATCGTACGAAAACGTGCAAGTGCCACGAGTGTTTCGATATATTTCAACACCGTGCCATGTCCAGGTATGAAGGAGTCTCGGATAATGAGACTGCGATTACAAACGCCGGTTTTTCAGGTGCTACGAAGTGCTGCGTTGTGGTCAAGCGGCATGAACGCTGTGGAGGAGAGCATTCATCAGGCGTACCTTCATATGATCGACACCGCCGAGCATTTCATTTACATCGAGGTAATTTTGCTGCCTTCAAATTGAAGGCATCTGCAATCATGCCCTATTTCAGAATCAATTCTTCGTGTCTCAAATCGGTGGCAATGAAGTTCATAACCAAGTGGCACAAGCGTTATTCAATCGTATTGTGAGAGCACACAGGTAAGCACGTATTCTGATTCCTCGAGGAATCAGTTATCATGAACATGCATCTCGCCTTACCCTTATTTCAGCAATAACGAATCATTTCGAGTGTACGTGATGATGCCGGTAAGTAGTTTTGATTGGCATTTGTGCCGTCAATCTTCATCGACCATATTTTTAGCTGCTTCCTGGATTCGAAGGCGAATTGGGAACGACCGGTGCGTCTGCATTGCAAGTGGTGCTACATTGGACATACGTGTCAATATCGAAAGGCCCATTCAGTCTTCTTCATAATTTGGAGAAAGAAGGTAAGATTTTATATTTTTGAAAGGCTTGCGTTTAACAACGTTTTTTATAGTTGGCGATCCAAGTCGGTACATTACGTTTTGCTCATTGAGAACGAACGGTGACCTGGTCGGAAGGCTGGTAAGTTGAATTGGCATGTCCATCTGGTCATCGTTATTGAATCACGCTATTATTTTAGGTCACCGAATTGCTGTACATTCACAGTAAGATGCTCGTCGTGGACGATAAACGGTGCTTGATCGGTTCGGCCAATATCAATGATCGATCGCAATTGGGAAAACGCGATTCCGAACTTGCCATATACATCGAGGATAAGGAATTCTTTCCATCAACCATGAATGGACAACCGTTCAAAGCTGGCAAATTCAGCGGTGGATTGAGACGGCAACTGTTCAAAGGTACGGTTCGATTTCATACGGATCAGTATGAGTATTCATACGTGGTCGATTTCAGAGCACCTGTGCCTCCTGGACGGTGATAACAGCGGCTCGAATCCGGTGGACATAGACGACGTGGCTTCCGAATCGTTCTTCAATTGGTGGAAAGAAGTTGCGAAGGAGAACGAGGATATCTATGAGAAAGTAAGCGATTCCGTAGCTGGATTTTGATCAGCTGAATGGAACACGATCGATTTCAGGTATTCGCTTGTATTCCGTGCGATCAAGTTCAAACGTTCGACGAATTGCAACGATATCAGCAGCAAATACCATTGTGCGAATATAATCGAGGCGTTGCGATTGAAATGCTGAAGAAATTGCGCGGTCGTTTGGTGGCGTTCCCGACGAAATTCCTCGCCCAAGCCAATTTGACGCCGTCGATCGTGTCCAGAGAAGGCCTGGCTCCGGCGTATTTATTCACTTAGTCCAATGGCGAATTTACGGTATTAACCAGGATAATTTTTGATCGGCCTTACGCTTGCTTGTATACAGCCCATAGATTTCTCAATACGAGATCAGCTATGATTATGATCAGATGCAGTGATAGTCATTCTCTTTTAATCGTGGCATTCTATGCACCTTTTATCGTCGTGTGTCAATCTAATGAGGGTTTCTTCGAATAAAATTCAATTCTAATATCACGTCGTCACTCTGTTTCTTGAAGATGAGCTGAAAAAATCCTCGGAATTAGTATTGCTCATTAGCAAGCAAATATTGTCTTACATGATTTGGGTATTGCCAATGGTTCGGTTTCTTCTACCGTCGTTTTATGCGTGACGTTGTGGAACTTGTAGACGACGACCAATTGCTTATCTTCATTCGGTGCTGGATCGTAGAATCCAGGTAAATGATTCTGAAATAAATCCCGTTTCAGAATTAGCCGCCTCAATACAATCCAAACTTACCTTGGATCCAGCAGGCAGAATCAACTTTGAATCTTTGATCAGCACTTGTAACGGCATGGTGACGTTGTGAGAGCTGAAATGAACCGGGAGATTTTAGCAATCATGCTGCTAAGCCAAGCAGAGCTTACGTTTGATGATTTTCGTCCCCAGCTGCGGAACTGGCCAAATTTCCGTACCAACCTTCAACGATGACCAATCCGCCTCTCTGTTCTTCGCTTTCCCTTATCCTCTCGTACGTTTCTTGCATCAGCTGGATCTGAAATATGGGGACTATTTCAGCATCAGCTTCAGACTTTGAGGGAAAACCAACATACCGCTGCTTCAGCTTCTTGTTTCTTGGCGTTTATCCTAGCACGATCTTTAGCGTTCTTCTCCGCATTTAGCCTGAAATGTGAATCTCCATTAGAATTGCATTAAGAGATCACATCTGCAATACGTACCTGACCTGACGGCGTTCCCAGACTGGCAGCAAGGCCCATTTCAGAACGTTGAAGACGACAGCGGGTACCAAGACGCCATACAGCAGCGGAGTCAACGTAACTTCGTCTTGAGTCAATTGAACGTGAGCCAAATACGTTTGTGATGCTCGTTGAAACCTGACAAAAACAGACAGGATATGCATTGCATCCTGTATCCATCCAAGAAATCTGCTTACCTGAATTTCAGCGTAATGCCCCTCGGGAAATGGATACGACAGGCACAGAGAATGCTATTCCGTTCGGTCAATCGCTTCTCGTAACTGGTCTCTACTACGACACCATCCGTCCCCAACCTAAAATCCAGGTGGATACAGTCATTGTGCTGCATTCTGGATACAGCCAATTTACCTGCACACAGTCTTCAACTTCGCATCGCTCTCGGTGAGTCGCCGAGTATAACTCATCAATACGAACAGAATCGGTCGACCAATCTGAAACAGGATATACGTTACCATACGCATCGGTTCAAAAAAATCAAATATCCCTTACCGCTACTGTGAAATTAGCGTGATTCGCCAACGCATCATCGTATACAAGGCTCGTCGTGACCGTCTGATGGCTTCCCAACATTAAATTCACCGTCCCATTGATGTGCTTGTCCAACTGACGCGTGAGACTGAAGACCACAGCTGGAATTATATCGCCATCATCGAAACGTGCGACCAATTGAGCTGAACCATACCTAAAACGTTTCAATCTGGACATTGGATCCGATGTAGGATGACCACAAAATACTTACATGCGAGACGAGAACGTCCGAACCGTTTTGAAACCGATCGATGGATTATCCACCAGATTGACTTCAGCCTGAAAATGGAGACCCATGTAAAAGATGGTAACAAGCCAAAACTCGCTTCATACCTCTCCCCACATCTTTGAATTGATAATTCGACGCCAAATAATGGATAAGCTTCCACTGCCACGACCATTTTCCGCTGATAATGCACCACCCACGATCATACGGTCGTTCAATGTCAACGGAGCCTCCACCGATTGGCTGATCCGCATGCCGGTGATTTCTGGCAGGTACATGCTCCTGCAAAATTATAAATGTCTTTAGAATCTAATCTTTAAAAATGCATATACTTACGCATCCCATTCCAGCATTTCATCTTTCTCGCTGAACGATCGAAATAGATCTGTCGCATTCACGGTGATAGCCACGGATCCCTGAAATACGGAACCATGGATTACTCCGCATAAAAAATTCACTAAACGCATACCAATGGATGAGCTTCTTCCTGCAGCAGCTGCTCTTCGCGTTGACGAACGAGACGATCGTATTCTTCGCGAATTTCCTCCGGACTGAATCGACGTTCCACCAATTCCCACCCCGATGTCCGTAATGCTCGTGGTCCCAACGTATCGTAAATGGCTCGTTTATGCGGATCCAACAGTACTGAAAATGCACGTCCGATTTACATGAACGCAAAAATATTCAAACCAAAAAGCTTACCATCGTAAATCCGTTTCGTTTTACTGAACAGAATTTCGGCTTGACGCTTTTTATCCGGATCCGCGTGTTTGTCCGGATGATAAAGGCGGCTCATACGACGATACGAATTGATAATATCTTCATTTGTGGCCTGAAAAAACGAAGATTCATACACACAGTGCCAGTTTTGCATAATCATCATTTTTTAGCAAAGAAATTTGATAGCATGAATAATATGCTAATTTGGGGTGAATAATTGATTTTTAAAAAAAGCATCAGGAATTATCGAAAGAATCAAGATTTTCTCGGAATGTGATCAGAAACTGCATGATGTAATTCTTACAAGCAGAAAAACTCACTTCTTTGGAAATATTGAAAAACGCGTAATAATCCGTATCATCGTCGAAATCAACGATATCATTCATCGTGAACAAATAACGTTCGACGTACAGTATCAAAATCAGCTAATATTGAATAGAAATAATCGATAACACGGATCAAAATCATGGAATCTTCAGAAATTCCGAATTTTCGGGATTTCTGGATTTTCGTCACCGGTAGCAGACATGCTGCTATTTTGATGTAAACAAACAGGAAGAAGGAGAGTCAAGCAAATTTTGAAAAATCTCATCCCAGCATTGAGTGAGACGTGGACAAGCGGTTACCGTAATCCTAATTTCAAAAATGAACTCATGAAATTTTAATGAAAATTGTGGCATAATATTGAATATTTGATAGTGAAATTTGCATAATGCCATTTGCACTGGAATATTTGGAAAAATTTCTGATTTCACGCGTGATATCATAATGTATGCAATTTCGATCAATAAAATCATACAAAGGTGATCGATGAAAGAAATCGACGCAAATTAGCATGCATTATTATCAGGTGTATCGATTTTCTTCGCTGGTGATAAGCAGGGCGAATCAGAACCGAGTAAAGTCAACATTGTGCTTCTCCTTTTTTGCGTTTTCTGATGACCGGACGAGAATGATCTCATGGGCATTTCCGCATCTAATTCACTCCGAGCTGATGAAATCATCGAATTCATACGATGACGAGCGTCGGCGTTCGAGAGAGTGGATTTGGAAAACGCATTCGTTCCGTATGCGATTTGCGAAGTGGAAGCTCTTTTCACTACTTCCGCCCTCATGGCCGCCGTTTCTAAACACGCGGCGGTTACAGTAACCCCGTAAATGGCGGCTTCGTTATCGGAAACGGAGAATCCGCGACGCCTTCTTCGCAAGGCCATACGAACGAATTTCGGCGCGAATAATTCGGCGAACGTGGATCGGAATCGGGAACTCATGGCGCAATACAGGAGGAAATTCACTCCGCTATTCAATAGGGATAATAAATCTAATATATCCCCGACTACCGGATAAATCTTGAAATATATATCTTGAGGATTCAATCCGCTCAACGTGGCTACGAACGCTTGAGGTAGTTCGGTGACTAAGAAAATGAGGAGAATAGCTAGGAGCATTTTCGTCGTTCGACTATTGAAATATTTACTATTCTGTCCCGTCTCGCTACGACGCCTGAATATTCGCGAATTCCTCTCTTTCGCTTCGCTCAACGTCCTCAATAATCCCCATATACTGAACGCGAGTAAAATACAAGGCAATAATTTGAAGCACAAACCGTTGATCCATAAGACGGCTTTCAATAACGTACAATCGTTACTCAACGCCGCGTCCGACGGAACGACCGTGAATACGCCCGATCCGTGCGCTGGTCCAGCGGTTACAGTATGATTCAGACACGACGGTACGCCCGCACCGTTGGGGATCTCGAAAACGCTATGCGTGAATATGACCGGTATACAAAGGATACCCAACGGAGCGTAAATGTAAAGCATCAATTTCCAAACCTTCTCCGGATTCAAGAAGGCTTGGCTACATTTCGCTCGTCTCATAACCGCTAGCCTCATTAATGCAAGTAAAACTACCAACCAAATACTACTACTGTGCAATAAGATACTCCACAACGAATGGAAGAGTATGAAATTCATCCACGCGTACGTATACGTCGTACAAGGACTGACGCCTTGATTGGCCACGTAAAAATGAAGTACATATATCAAATACGTACTCATTGTTCCCGTATCGCATAATGCGATGGCGGCTAAGATGATATTTATCGACGTACGCATATTCGGACGTGTTAATACGACGAACGTGGATAGATTAGCTATTAAACCGAAACTGCACAAAACTAAACACAAATAACCGTGAATGGGTTGATATTGATCGGAGAACCATTTCAATGTACTCAATACGCCCAGGCTAGAGCTCAATTGAGATTCATCCGATAAATAGGCATCTTCCAATTCCGTACCGTTTTTGCGATTCGGTGCATTGTAAAACCAACTATCTTCCGGGGATCCGCAATACGCCATTTTTAATATGATCTTTCAGAGTATGTGCAGACTGAAATGCAGCACTTTAGCTATGAACTTTCAGAAGATCCTTTAGAAGGAGAAAAAAAGCCTTGCCAGCTATTGATAGGTATAATAAAAGCCAAATTGAGGCCGGTCATTAGAGATGTTCGTTCACAGACATCGAAGCCCACGTTCATACCTATGAGTGCAGAGGAAGCACAAACACGTGTGTCAGTATGAGAAGATACCCGGCATTTCTCAACTGGGACACCGGAAACGACTTTAACCCGACCATACGTTGACGCATTTTCCAGAAATCGTCTTTAAGGGGAGCGCAATGAGAATCGATTTCATCAAAAAACCCTTCTCCCATGGTTTTGATGATAGCTAATTTCGAGTCAGGGAAAAAAGGGCGGTTTTTATCTAAGAAAATGCACCTCCCGCCTGACACCAGAGAGAGAAGCATGGGGGAATACTAAAACCGCATCTCCAATTGATGTGAGCCCAGTTTTTTGAAAATCACCAGGGAAAATGGTCTGCTTTTATTGCTTCAAATGAAGGGAAATTCTGAAATGAGATGGAAGGCTGTCTAAAAAAATCACAGCTCTCCGGCGGGTTGGGTGGAAAAACTCGTTACACGAATGCAAAGGATTCTCACTAATTATCCAGTTCGGATCTGTGCTTCCAAATGAGAACAGGATCAGCAGTCCAAGGGTAGGCGCGAAAATCTACATAGAAAAACAGGGATTCAAAGGTTTAATTCGGGGGAAAAGGAGGAAAAAGGATGTAAGCTGGGCTTCGATCTTCACGTTTACGTCTAGTAAGGAAGAAAAACATGTTATGTATTGAGTGTCCCCTCCTTTTATGGGACATCCTCTCAAAATCCGAGGTGTGATCCCCCCTAATTTTGTCCTTCTAATAATTCCCTGCCCTCGAATTTGGAATTGAATGAATGCCAATTTAAAGCGGCAAGCTTACAACGTCTCGAATTCCATCCATCGCACGTATCGTTTGGGTGGAGGAGTCGAATTTTAGAAATTTATCTCTTGTCAAGATTTCGAAGCGGCTAACAAAACATGCTTACGTTCCAGACGTTGGGGGGATGGGGATTAATGAGAAAAATGAGTCTCTCGATGCGAAAGATAAATAACATTGTTGCAAACATCTAAAAACAATTGTTCTCGTTCGTTTTTGTTATTCTTTGGGAAAAGCAGAATGAACATTGATCTTTGTAAATTGAGAATAACCCGAGCATCGGTTGATGAAGTAGCTTATTTTCAACGGTGCCCAGGGTCGAATGAACTGTCTATATGTTAATTTTGATGGTCACAAAAATGACCCTGCGTAATTGCAGACACGTCCAGACGCATTTAATCCATGGGAATATGAGCATCTTGATGAAGGAATTTACATCAACCTTATCCTGTAAGGATAGCCCAAATCAACATCAGCATTTCTGCCAATAATAAATGCATGAATATTTATGCGCATGGAAAAATTCAGCTATCCCATTGGGAAAATGACCAATTCTGCTATTCTATTGGGAAAACGACCCCTATATTGAAAAGAAATGACACGAAATGCATGGATTCCTTTCAAGCATATGAAAATCATCCACTGATAAAGTAGCTTACTGAAAAATTGCAAGTGAAAACAAGCCAACAGCAGATGTTCAGAACGTGCAAACATCAAGACACTTGCAGAAGACAGATACAATTTCATGCTCGAAAAGGGACACCTTGGAATGTGAATGCTTGAAAAAAAGATGATGCAGTATGATATTTCGGAATGAATATTAATGCACCATAATTTTAGTTATATATATAAACAATATGATCTGATGACGCACTTGGCTGTATAAATCGCAGGGGACACTGACAAACGCCCCTATGTATAAGTATAGGGGAAATGAAAATTTTCCATCCAACCCTCTTGATAAGCATAATAATCATCATATAACTATGAAGCTGGCACGTTTTCTTAATTAGATAATCATCCTGCTTCTTTTGGCGTTGTCAGATTTCAAATATCGCACGTATTTCAAAAGGTGATCAAAATTATCGATTTTTGAATTATCGATTTCCAAGTGATCAGACCGTGATCAATGGATAGAGCATGATCGATTGTATTGGAAAACGCACCCTTATAGCTCCGGTATCTGCATTTTTATAGAAATTTTCAATGAGGTATTGAAATTTTCCTGCTAATCATATAATGATCAATCGATTTCAGTCACAGAGAATATGCGTGGTTTATGGTACCTGTGATCGTACCGCATGTTGGAGCGTTGGTTAATGTGGTCGTGTAGAACAAGGTATTTTCGAAAACAGCTTTGGAAAATACTAGAGAACGCTCGATTCAGGCGTTCGTGGTCACTTCAGCCGCCACCATAATAACTGGCACTACAGCCGCCAGTAATGTAAGGCACTACAGCCGCAGCATAGTTAACATGATAAATATGACCAATGGTCATTCCGCCCGCCTGTAAAAAGATGAGAT